>CAJNIZ010043027.1:16416-43400 GCA_905231905.1 Symbiodinium pilosum
CCCTATATAACCCTATGTAATCCCCGTAGTTTTCATTTTCTCTTCCATTATCCCTATGTAACCCCAACAGAACCCCTATGTAACCCTATGTAATCCCTGTAGCTTCCATTTTCTTTTCCATTATCCCTATGTAACCCCAACAGAACCCCTATGTAACCCTATATAACCCCGTGGTTTCCATTTTCTTTTCCATTATCCCTTATGTATTCCCTACTAAGGGTTTCAAGCTCCCACGGCTCAAGCCTGAAGTTGAGCTGCAGTCAATATTTCCCCACATAGTTGAGGGAAAAACAAATGGAAACTACTACAATGCAAAAATAAATGGACAAGAAAATGGGAATGTACAGGGAGATATAGGGATTACTACTCCAGAAAACTAATGGACATGGGTTCCTTGTTAGGGACTGTATTAGGGACGATACTAAACTACAATAGGGTCCCCTATGTCCATCCTTAACCCTAAACCCTAAACAATAAACCTTAATGGTCCCTTGGTAAGCCTAGTCTTTGACGCTGGTTCGCGTCGTTCTGGGCCCGCCAGTCTCACCCCCTGCACCCCGAACCTTCCAGCCAGCCCGACGGCTGTGCCCTAATAGATCTAATCGGGTGGTTTAGGGTTTAGATTATTTGGGGCCCTCAAAAAGACCAGTCCCCTGATAAAGACTTTTAGAAGGGAATAAACACCTCAACCCCAAACCCCTAAATAAACCTCTAAACCCTAAACCTCTGAACCCTAAACCTTGCACCGGCACCTGGTCTACCAACTCGTCCAGCTGTGACAAGGCGATCTTGCGCACCTGTTCAGCGCGAAGCAGATACACGAATCCCTCAGTTGAGCCATAGTCTACACTCCTTAAGAGGGGGTTGCATAGGTTTTAGGGTTTTGGGTTTTGGGTCTAAACTCCTTAAAGGGGTTTATAGAAGGGGTTATATAGGGGATTTACCTCAGGGGTTATTAAGGGGGATACTCGGCGTTTAGACTATGGCTCAGCCGAAGGCTTAGATTCTAAGGTTTAGGGTTGAGGATTTCTAGCTGAGAGTCGCCATGAGAATGTGCACATCCCTCTCCGTGCTCCTGAAGGCCAAGGAGGGTGTCAAAAGAAAAGGCTGCGCTGAAATCTTGCCATGCTCCTAGAAGAAAATGAGAGACCCATTTTTGTCAAGCACACTGAGCGACTGAACCGATCCAACAACAATTCCCGCAGACGTGGATGATGACCATAAATAAATCTAAGTGACAGTTCTTGTGGTACACCAGTTTGACCAGTTTGCTTCCGGTTCGAATCTTAAAGTCTTTGAGGCACATCATCAGATAGCATATGTAAGGGCAAGATTTGCACCCATCCAGAAAAATATATTGCAGCGAAGCGATCACAGCTTCGACTTGCCTGACAAAAGAATGCATGCACCAGCTCTCATCAAGGTTACTGCTTCCAACAAAAACAAGGCCATGACCTCCAAAAGTGTCTTCGTCCTCTCACGGACGAAGTGCGGGTGATCATTGTCCTGGGACCCTGCTGCATAGCCCCGAAGACCAACACCAACTCCACAACGGAAACCTGGCGAGGTTGATGCACTCCCTTCTATGCCAGGCGGGGTAAGTCTGGAGGCCAGGAAAGCTGATGCTGACCCCTTAAACCCCAAAACCACAACTCTAAACCCATCAGCCAACCCCAACCCACCTAAATAAAAACCTTCCCCCCCCCCAACCTGAAACCCCAAGCCCCTAACTCTGAATATTCCACCGAATTTCTACAAGTATTATATTGAGGGTATCTATACATCGTTACGAATCCATACGAATCCGTCAAAACCCCAAAACTCCATAGCCTCAACCCTAAATGGTTAACTCTTAACCCTAAGCCTTATATGCCCCGACATGACCCCGATATAAACCCTATGCAAGCCCTTTATACTCGGATTAAAATTCTCCTAAACCCTAACCCTCCTCCCCTAAACCCTAAACCCTAAACCCGAACCCTAAACCCCGAACCTCCAAGCACAAGCCATCCCGCCTCCCGGTCTTCCTGGTAGAGGCCTCCCAGTCTTGGGGCCCCCACCAGTGCGGATTTCTAGAATCTTTTGAGCTGAAGGCTTCAGGATTGGGGCTTTGGGGGTTTAGGGGTTAGGGGTTTAAGGTTTAGGGGTTAAGGGTCTGGGGCTATAAGATTTAAGGTGTAGGATGTAAGGTTCTGCGATCCAGGTTTAGGGCCCATGGCTGAAGGACCAGGGTTTTGGGATTCTGTAGGGACCTACATAGTTACCAGTTACCGACATCATGTTGAGTTCCATTTGAAGTACTCCGGACCACAACTATACAAGGAACCTAGGACCACAATAGTGGCAATCTTACCGCTTCTTAGGAGGGAGTACGGGAAATATGATATGGGGATTCGCTACTAGGAACCATTAAGCAAGTATTTAGGCTTCTACATTAGGTATCTGCCCAAGACAGTAGTGAGTCCAGCACTGACTTGCGCCTTACAATATGAAGCATCAGAAAAGGGTTCGAGGTATACACTAGGGATTATGGTCCAGGGGTGTAGGGCTTAGGGATTAGGGTTTAGTGGCTGTAATAGTGACTATGAGGGATAATGGTGACTTGAGCCCCTGTTATACCACTGGTAAAGGTGGGGGGGTATACAAGAATCAACTAGTGGGGGCTCTTGCGGCAATATGCCCATGGCAGGTTGTCAAAATTGCGGTCCCTTTTTGGGTTGCCTGGATACTGCAGCCTCGAATATGGGTACCCTAAATAAGGCTATGACTTTGATTATTAGCTACCATATACTGCTCATCGGCCAACTATTTGTACCCCAAACCCTAACCTCAAAGGCTAGCAATTAACTGCCGGAACTACAGTCCGGGGGGACTCAAGAAATAAGTGCAAGTTTCTGCGTAGCATGCTTTGGAATCTGTAGTGCGTTCTCCATAGTGTTCCCTATTCTCAATATTTGCTCCAGCATTGCAAACCTCAAACGGCCTTCATCCGCTCCCCATGTACTAAAACATCCCCAGCCGCCTGTCATTTTCTCCCCACCAGCAATAGAGCGTTATTTATCGTAGTAACCTTAACCTCCTAGATCCTCCAAAATTCGAGAGGTTTGAAACATCTGACCTAAATCGCATATCCGCATCAAACGAACCTAAACCCTAACAGATGGCATGAAGTCTATCATGGGGCTACTGAACCATTGGGTAGTTCTCCGAAGCCCTACACCTTCCACCCCGAAAAACCTATATCACCTGATAGAAGCCCTGTACGCTCCCTTGTATCAACTCGGGTCTGAAGCCCCTAAACCATAACCCGCCTGCTAGGGAGTCCAGCTTCAACATGTCTTCTAAGAGGTCCTCTCCTTGGAGGTTGTTCTTGAAGTGGTTTAGGGCTTAGGGTGAGTTACGATGAGAACTTGCTGAGTTCAAGGGGCAGTGTGGCCTGACCTCATAATGTTGTTCACTGGGGGGGGGGGTACCACGGCAAATGGTCCATCTAGGCAAACTTCGGTACCTTAAAACAGAACTACACTGTAGCCTCTAGATATAGTGAAGTTTGGAAGGCAAGACTCCAAGAAGAACCTCCTTCTTGCCTGAGGGTCAGGGCTGTTGGGGCTTGGGACCTATCGGTCTGCATTACAGCCTTCTCAGGCCGCCTTCACGTTGAACGAGTTTAGGGATCAGAGGCGTTGAGGATAGGGGTTTTAGGGCTCAGCGAGCAAGGGCTAGGGCAAAGCTAACACCAGGAAGTTACAGTAACTGCACCCTTCCAAGACTACATCCGCTTTAAATCTCTTCAGCGAGTGGCAGAGTTGCAGGATCCATGGGTTAAGGGGTTACATGGCGGCTTTAGGGTTTAAGGGGGTTAAAGGTTTAGGGGCTAAGATGTTCCTGCGGCGCCCATTTCCGATCAACCCGCAAGCATCCTTCTTGCGAGGCATCTGTGCAAGCTGCGCTCGGATGGTTTGGGCTTGCCTGACACAACCCTGCACTTACCGGTGGTGATTAGTAAGGGGCAAGGGAATATAATCCCAAATAATCCCTGAATAATGTACACCCCTAAACCCTGAACCCTGACCAAGGAACTTATGGTATGAGTAGGGAAGAGTGAGTGGCGCTGCAAACCTGCAGGCGTAACCTTGAACTTTTAACTCTCGTAATCTTGCTGGCGCTTAAGGGGATTTGAGGGAGTGAATACAGGGATTCTTATAGGGGTACAAAAAAGGAATAACAAAAAGGAGTCATCATTGGGATCCACTCCCTCACTCTCCCTTTAGCATCTGTAAGAAATCTGCAGCCATGGATCCAGAAGACTCTACTGCAGGGGCCTGAACAAGTACCAACATCATGTGGAGATCTACTTGAGCCCTATACCATAATCATACCAGGAATCTACGGCTTCATGTTAGTAATCCTGTATGGCGGCCCAAGTATTTTCTAGTCGTAGAAAATGTTGAAGCCCCCCCGCCAGCATTTGAGATCACATCCAAGAAAGACTGCACGCAAGCACGATGGCGCCTAGAACTTAAGACGCAGACGATTCCCCCAGAGAATTCCACCCTAGACCCCAAACTCAAAACCCTGAACCCTAAACCGTGAAGCCTGCACATTGGTGGTTGTCAAAATTACGGACCCTTTTTTGGATCCCTATTATAATACGGCACCTAAAATTTAGGGTACCCAAAAAGGGACCACAATTTTGACAACCACCCACATGAAGCCCAAACTCCAACCTCCAAACCCCAGACCTGCGTAAACCCTGATGTAAGAAGAACAATCACCAATTAACACTTTGAGGTCCGTTCGAGGAGCCTACTTCTACTCAAACTATACAAGGAATCTAGGACCGCACTATTGGTAATTGTCCTAATAAGCCCTTGAAAACCAGCTTCTAGTTCATTACCCGTTTTCTTTTCCATTTGATCATACCTCCTCATTTCTAAGCCTTTAGGATCTACGGTTTAGGCAACCCTGAATCCTAAACCCTAAACTGGTTTAGGGCAGTTTGGGGTCGGTACACTCACCCTTCCTTCACCTCGATCTGCCCAAACCCGTCAAGCCTACTACACAGCTGAGCGTCCGATGTTACGGGCGACCTTCCTGAACGAATGAAGGGGGTATGGTTTAGGGTTTAGGGTTAAGGGCTATCTAGAAAGTATATGGCTAGCGCCCAAATTCAGGGTCCCATACCCCAAAAATACCCCAAAACATTAGGTGCCGCAGTATCATCTGTAACTAAAAGGTGCCCATAATTTCGAGAACATCCCATGTACATTTCGGGATTCCTTGCGGGAGTCATGAGGGTTTGGGGGGTTAGGGCTTCACCTGCTGGTCCTTCATACGGAATAGGGGAACAGAATCCCTGTGTAATCCTTATTCTACATATTCCCTTATTCCCTACTTACCCCCCAGTAAGTTTGGGTTTAGGATTTAGGGCTTGGTGTTTGTGAGGTTCATTGCATAAGGACCTGTGCGGGGTTGGGGAAAAGCTCTATGCTTCTTACCACGCCTCAGGGCACATCTTAAAACCTCAGTAGCTCATTTTTTGGTATAGGGTTTAATCCAAGTACTGTGACAAAAGTGCTTTCCTTGCCTCAATTCATAGAAGCCCATTGCTTACGTGTGGGTAGTCTTCCATGGGCTTTCCACTCTATAAGTGATGCGCGGTAGGGGGGGGTCTTGTGAGTCTTGTGGGAATCCTTATGGGAGTACTATAGCGTATAACTATAGAGACGAACCACTTGCAAGCTACCCGCGTTGCATGGCTTCCATACCATGGAATAGGTTCCCTAATCCCTAATCGCAGTAACCAAAGCCTCCACCCTAAACCCTAAACCCGATAGTCCCCCGTAAGTAGATAGAATATGGCTTTGGGTATATTGTAATAAGATCCCCATATACCCCATATTCAATCTATTTAAGGGGGACTATAAACCCTAAATGAAGCAGCCCCGCTAAACCGCAACTGCAAGTTAAGCACGACAGAGACCAGGTAAAGCCCGAGATGCTCTGCTTGGGGGGTCAGGGGACGTTGCGAGTAGGTCAAGAAGGTACTTCTGGTGGTAAGACTGAAAGGGAAGTGGGGACTGCAATATTTTCAAGAATCTTAAGTAGAACATTTGTCATTTAGAGTGTTGGATTTAGGGCTTAGGCTTCTACAAGCGCTGTAATAAATAACCCCAGCTATCCCCATTATTCACCTACGTCCTAAATCCCTGACCGTCCAAGTGGGTGTAGGGTTTAGGGCTAGGCCAACACATGTAGGAAAATCATCTGGAATTTCTCGCAGCTCCCGTCTTAGTCGAAGTAATGCCGCAGATTGTGCCAGCTATGAGAGGAACATACGGTCCTTTCTTTTTGAGCTACTCTGAAGTCGTACGTAGGGAGTTTTGGCATGAGCTCCCATCATAGGTCTCAGTGTTCCCAACTCTTTTTCGAACCCTGGATAATTCTGTAGTTGGGCCCTACTACAGATCTTAGTGCAGCCCCCGAGGTTCTTTCCGCTTCATCGAAACTCCACCACTGCAAAGCCCACAACAGGGGACCCTACGAAATACCATAAACCTTATCATAGGGACCCCCAAAAAGGCACCCCTACCTTTAGGGGAACCCCTAAACCCTAAACCCTAAACCCCTAAGTTTAGGGGAACACCAAAGTCAACCTTACAACTTACAACCCAGGCTAAGCCGCAAGCCCACCATCTTCATCTGCCCCGGAGACCTCCCCCCAAAATGAATTTAGCTGACTTTAGATAGTTTTCTAGGTTCCCCAGTAACTCCTCAATAATAAGGGTACCCTTTGTCCTACTAATCAGCTTTAATATCAAGACCCCCAAACACCTAGGTTTTTAGGAAGCATGAACAATAATAATACGGGAAGTGCGGTGTAGGGTTTATAAGGCATACAGCGTATGCCTTATGTTAAGAAGAACAAAACATAATGATAATGACAACAAACTGTTCTTCGGGCGCTCCTAGCAACCTCAAGCCCCTGGTTAGCCAACGCAAATCGACGGTTCTAGGTCCCAGGGTCTGCTGTCTGGTGATCTCCTGTGCAGGACTAAGTGGGAATTTCTGGGGTTGCAGGATGTTTCGGGTTCAGGGTGGGTGTAGGAATTAGGATTCAGGAACTTGCTTAGGGTTTAGGACTTAGGGTTTGGGAATGGGCCTTCTTGAGGTTTAGGGTTTCAAGGCTCTAGGGTTAGGATTGGAGGACTGCTCTGGGTGGTCATCATAGTGGCTACTCGGACAGGAGCTAGCATGCCAAAAAGTAGATGGGGAAGAACTTCTATGTCCCTACACCCTCAGCCGCAAATCCTAGATCCTTAAGCCTGCACGCTAAGCCCAGGATCCTTCACCCTTAACCTAAACCCGTGGAGGTTGAGGCTGGGTCAAGGGGAGCTCGTCTTGCTTTGGCACATTTTGGCACCAATATTTCCATCCTGATAGCCTGTGCTGCTTTAAGGGTTTAGGGCTTAGGGGTTTTAGGTGGTTTAGGGGTGTGTTGGGGGTTTAGGGGGTACAGGAGGTTTAGGGGTTTTAGGGCTTAGGGGTTATATCCACGCCATGTCCTGTAGACGTCAAAAAAAAGGCAAGTTCAAGGCAAGGGGTGTTCAAGAAGGCGGCGCATAGCAATAGCAAGGCAGTCCCTTTCCGGGGTCCCTATAGGGTTTAGGGTTTAAGGGTTTAGGGTTTAAGGGTTTAGGGTTTAAGGGTTTAGGTATAGTAAGAACCATATTACTTGGGGTATATATGGCAGTTTCCCAAAATAAGGGGACCCTCATATGGACCCCCAAATACTATAATCCCTAGTATAGGTACCCCCAATAAGGTACCCATAATTTTGGGAAACCCCCATATCAGGCAAACCTCCAGTTTGGGAAATGCCCATGTGGTTCTCCGTCTGTCACGGAGCAGGTCTCTCTCGGAGAAATCAGAATGATACGAGTGACCGGAAGGCAGCAAATTAGGCTGATGCCCTGACAAGCACGAGGCGCAGTCATTAAAATGGGAGGTCATCAAGTGTTACCCCCAGCAAGTCTAGAAGATTGCAATGAGGCACTGCAAAGTCCAGTATAACATCCTGTAAGCAGCCGTGGTAAGGCCCCATAAACTCCCCATAGACATCATGTTATCGTAGATACCTCCTAGGCCAACCCCCGCAATTATGCAACTCGCTTCAGTGAGGGCCTACGAAGCTCCGCTATACACTTCGTACATGGAAGTTTCCCTCGAATTTCTGAGCGACAGTCTCTTTATGTGGCCTAGAAATATGACAAAGGTTGCCATACAATGTTTCCACCGGGAAGAGCAGTTTCGGCAAACTCCCGCATCCTTCTAAAACAAACCTCACACAGTTCTGAGAATACCTGAAAAGTCTGTGAAACCTACTTTTCGTCCTAAACACAAAGCCCCATAGACCCTGAGCTCCGACATAATTCCAAGAACACCACACACAACTCTGAGAGTCGCTTGCGTCCTAAAACCAAGCGCTAAATCCTCAACGCTATGTCCCTCAATCCTTTGAGCCACTAAAAGTCCAGTTTTCATGCCATTGCCCATTTGCGTTTCCATTTTTCAACCCTTAATCCTGAACCCCAAATCCTACGCTCTACACCCTGAATCCTAAACACACAACCCTGTAATGCGCTGCTGTCCGGGAACTTGACCTAGGATACCGAGATGGCAGAAATCTTTTTTCCTGTATATCCATACGAATTATGGTAGCTTAAGTTCAATTCCTTCATACCACACGTGACGCTATTAATGCCAGTCTCCATGTCATTTTCCATTTTCTACTTGATTCTCCATTACGGTTAGCCGCAGGCCAGCGAATCCTCAACCCTAAACCCTAATCCCTAAACCCTAAATCCTTAAACCCTAAACCCTTAATCCCTAAACCCTTAATCCCTAAACACTAAACCCTAAACCCTCCCCAGAGCGACTCCTGTAGCACCTCAGCCGGAGCGCTGCCAGCTTGGGCCAAGGACCCTGCAGCAGCCTGCCGGGCAAAAAAGGAGCGGGCTCGAAGTTGGTTTGGGGCTTTGGGGGGTTTAGGATTTAGGGTTTAGGATTTAGGGCTTATGGTTGAGGATTTGGGGTTTAGGGTTTGGGCTTTAGGGTTTAGAGTTTAGTGTTTAGCGTTTAGGATTTAGGGCTTATGTAAGTAGGGAGCGCCTTAAAAAGTAGGCTTCGTACAAGAGTTTTGTTGCTGCGGGTTTGGGGTTTCGGGATTAGCGTCTCAGGTTAGTGCAGCGAATGAAGTTCGCAGGATTAAAGGGTTCAGGAGGCGGCTTGAGGGTTCCTGGAGCTGCGTGACGCTTAGCATTGCAATGGATAGTGCGGTGACTGCTGCGTTCTCCTGAATCCCTTCCCTTTAGTATCATCTTTCTATACCCCAAAACCGTCATACAGGATGCACGTCCTTGAAGCTGGACATACAAAGTCCATCATTCGCAAAAAACTTTTAGAGCACTTAAGTGGGGCTCTTTGGTCGTCACTGTTGACGGTTCACATCCTGCATTCCTTGATCCAAGGAAAAGAAAGACTAACACTTGCAATGTTTGGGAAAGCCCAAAAACGAGTTCTTCGACGAACACTTTTGCAAGAAGACACCCCGGACAAACCCAAAGCTGTTTGCTTGCGGTCGCCCAGTTGAACACGCCATGAATGAACTCACCAATATTCCGAAGGACTCCTATATACTCTCACCATGGATGTTGAGAGAAATCTCATCGCTACGTGTCCCTACGTATCCGTCTATATCCCTACATATCTCTACAGATCCCTACATACCGCTACATCTCCAATATACCCCTACATAACGCATCTTTACATAGCCCTATATATCCCTACATATCCTTACACGATATCCCTACATTCCCTACATATCCCTACATATGCCTACATATCCTTACATATCGCTACATTCCTCATACACTCCTACATACCCCTATATCCCTCAACCCTAAACACTAAACTTTATCCCCAACAATATATCCTATATATCCTAACCCTAAAGCCTAAACTAGATCCCCAATGATATATCCTATATATCCTAAGCCCTAAACACTAAATCCTATATATCCTAACCCTAAACCCTAAACCCCCTAATCTCCCTTCCCAACCCTTCCCCCACCCCGCCAGCAGCTCGCGGACTGGCTGCTGCTGGCCTTGAATCCTTTGCTGAACCTGATGCACCTCCGGTCGATGGGTAAGGGGTTAAAGGGTTTAGGGGTTTGGGGACTTAGGTGTAGGGTTTAGGGGTGAGGGTTAGGAGTTTAGGGTTTAGGACAGTTCGGGTTTTGACATGGATTTCTCGAAGCTTGTGCTACTTCTCTGGGTATGACTATACATCTCATATCGGCAACTTTCCCAAGTTTGAAGGGCTCAGGGTTTAGGGTTTCGGGTTCGCTCAAGGATCAAGATTTAGTGCTTGGGGTTCATGGTTTAGGGCTTCAAGCTTCGGATTTGGGGTTCGCGGAGTAGGGTTTAGGGGCTACAGTTCATAGTTTACAGTTTAGTTTAGGGTGATGTGGTCACAATTGGGTCATAACGCCTTGTCGTAATCTGGCTATATTACTACCCAGAACCTCCAAGTGGAGGGACCCGACTCTCAGTGTTCATTGAGGTCAACCAAGGGTTTCAGGCTTTCCGCTTTACTTACTGGTGGGGAATGGGGGAATATATTGTTTAGGAATTATATAGGGACAATATTCCCTTATTCCCTATGAACCACCAGTAAGTTTAAGGTTTTGAGATGTCGGTTCTTGAGCCCTAACCCCCAACCCCGCGCGCAGTGTTCGTACTTGTGGGAAAGGGGGACCCACCTGAGTCGATAGGAATTGGCGAGAACTTCGATGAAGAAACTGTCAGGCTGAAGGGATCTCTGTGGATTACCAGGGGCTAGCATTTGGACCTTAGGGATTAGTATAGAGTATAGACGCAATACTAGGACGACAGAGGAACATTGTCAGGCTGAAGGGATCAGCGGCGCTCCATTTAGGATCAGTTTAAGGACTTTACAAATGTATGGGGATTATACGGTACATGGTGTCCATAAATAAGGGCCCTGAATTTAGGCCCTGACATGCTACAGTCCTCTTTGTAGGGAACCGTAAACATGGGTTCCTGATTTTCGGAAACCCCAGATTGGGACCGCCACAGGGAACAGTTCTCGTTGCACCGTAACTTGGAAAAAGGAACAATCGTTGTCGCGCAGCATCTGGCCCGCAACTGGGGGGCCAGCATGCAGGTCTGTACTTGGAAGTTCAAGGTAATTCATCCCCTCCCCGTTAATACTAACACACCCCCTAACCCGCCTAGTATCGAATCTTCCCAATAGATTATATGGTATACCACATCGGGAATGGTTCATATCAGTGGGTGGGGGTTTGCACATTAAGTGGAGGTGATTCTATAACTGGCACTCATACCCCAATTTTATATATGTTCGGGGAGTTCGGGGGCATCTAGTTGGGGCATACGCACAAATATGTTCGGGTTAACATTACCTGAACCTCCAAGTATGGGTGTCACTCATCAAAGCAAAGTGCAGGCATAGGCCGAAATGATCCTGATGTTAGGACCTGTGCCCTAAAGCCTAAGCGTAAACATGCAATCCCCGAGCCCTCAATTTGCCCAAGATTGTCCGCAGGCAACTAGTTCGGAAGTTTTTTTTTGTGGCCTTGCTGCCCTTCTACTTTGGAAACACCTGTCTGTGCAGTGCGTGTGCCAGAGACCGGAACGTAACCCATTCAAGAGTAGCGGAGTAGCGGTTGTCTGCCTTGTTTGTTACAACACGAAATAAGAAGCAAATCCTAACGCCCAAACTTTGAGACCCTGCACCTGAAACTGACCCAAAGCCGAAGCTGTGTAATGTAGCGGCCTCAATGAGTACAAATATTATCGTCGTTTGAAGGGGCTACAAAAATCATATGACCTACTGTCTAAACTCCTGGTATCCCCCTTGATAGCCCTTATAGTAGTCCCCCATATAATCCCCTATATAACCCCCCTTAAGGAGTTAAGACTATAGTACATATAGCGATTCACAGCTATGACAGGAACCCCGAACACCGAAACCTTAAACCTCTAACTGCGGTCCCTGCCTTAAGCTGCTTCTCAACCTCACAGCAGGTCCCATCGCGCGTATAGGGTTCAGGGCGTGCAGCATACTTAGAGCTTATAGGGTTTAGGCATTAAGGGTGGTCATGACAGGAGCTATAGTAAATATTCCCAATGAAGTTTGATCTCAGGATTGAGTTCAAAGGGCTCGGGTTTAGGGCTTATGTATTGGGTTTGAGGCTTTGGAAGTAAGTTTCAGGAGGCTAGGGTATAGGTGTGAACCCCCGACTAAACAACATCTTCGAAGGAAGTACACTAGGTGGCAAACACTTTTTTCAAGAGCCATGAAACACAAACGAAGAACAAAATCGCTTCGACGCCCAGTTTTGGGTTGACTGCAGCTGTTGTATGCGGAGATCTCGCAGGCACTGAAATGTCCTCATGTGGTGTAAAGGCAGACTGTGTCCCCACAACTAAGCATGGAACCCTTTACAGCCCCCGTTTGAAAGGAGGGCAGTCATCACCAATTAAAGCTCTGCGCCATCGCCTATGATCATTACAGCTCTTGCTTTAAAAGTGTTGGAAGCACGGCTGAGTGGGGACCCCTTGCAATTGTGTTTGAAAGGTTAAAACCATGGGCGCCTAGTGTGGGCCCTTAACCCTTGGATCCTATATACCTACTATATACCCTATACGTACCCTTAAGGGTCCCTAGAATACACCTGAAAAGGCCTAAGGGCCCATATTAGCGGCCCATACTTCTACCCTGAGAGTGTTGCAAGACCAGGCCTGGGCCCTATCGAGGGACCCTCCACAGATCCAATACCACAACCACTCCTTCCCTTCTGTGGGAGTTCAACCCCTCCTGATTACCTGTTTGACACAGATGTAAGGTTCAAATGCAGAGCTTTTGGAATTTTGGGATCCGCAAAATCATTTAGACTGTCTCTTACTGGGGAATTTAAACCACATGATTTGGGTATTTGCGCCATCCAGGGAACATGCAACACGAAGCATTCCACCAAGAACGCTCAAGCATCTGAGCTATCCGGCACACTTGCGTTTCCGAGCTACGTACCACTTGGCATGCTTCCGTTCAATGCATGAAGGCTTCAAAGTACCTAACCTCACGGACAACTATCTCGGACCACCCCCCTCCCCAAAAACAATTTAATAGCAATATATATATATGCATATGATTATAAATGTATATGTATATATTTATATCTATCTTGGGTCATGGCCCCTTAGAGCATCTGTCCTTGTAGGTGTCTTATTGAGCAGCTGTTATGAACCCAATTAACTATTATTGTGGTGCTTCTTACCGGGTTTAAGGTTTAGGGTTTAGGCCGGAAGGGGCCTGACCTAACTGCCACCCTTCTTAGAGGCTGTTCCACGGTTTGAACAGCGGGCTCCTAGCATGGGCGCTCATCGCGGGGTCCTTATGTAACCGATACATACCCTAAACCAGACCTATAAGATCCTACAATAATGAGTCCTTTTGGAAGCGGGCTTTGGGGAGTTCCATGCTACTTTTTTGGGTAGGAGATGTAAGGCTGCTACACAAACGGTTAAGGGTTAAAGCTTAGGATTCAGAGCTTAGGGACTAGGATAAGGCTATAGGACTTAGAGTCTAGGATTGAGGACATGGCGTTTAGGGTAAGACCTGAGGTGGAGACCCCGGGCGCTTTGACAAAATCTTGAAGTCGTCCAAACCACCACAGACTTAGGAAGTTCTCAAAATTGGAGCGATTTAGAGGAGATCTTTTGTGCGGTCCTTTCTAGGTATTCCACAAGGAATATGTTGGACAATAACCCTTCAAACGGTCGGAATTGTTGAGCTTTCAGGGCTCAATGCATCACAACCGCTCTCACCAAAAAACAAAGCAACCTCCCCCCTTTATCAGAACCATGCCTGAGAAATCCCTACAATACAGCATTAGAAACGAACTTCTCCACTTGCAGATGTTCCTGCATATCCGTCTGCCAACAATCATGTGTACCCATTTGGGTAGTAGCTTCCATGTTCTGTCCATTGTTCCATTCCTCGACCAAAACCATAAACCCAAGCTGGTAGGCTGGTAGCCCCCAGGTTCTTTCCACTCCTTCGTTCCTTACCCTAGGCCCTAAACCCTAAACCCTGAACCCTAAAAATGTAGTTTCCATTTTATTCTCCATTATCCCCAATATAACCCCAACATAACCCCTATATAACCCTATATAATCCCTGTAGTTTCCATTTTCTTTCCATTATCAATATAACTCTAATATTGACCCTAAACCCTAAACCCTCAAAAGTAGTTTCCATTATCCCAATATATCCCCAATATAACCCTAATATTCTATCTACTTTGGGGGGACAATAGTCTGACCCTAAACCCTAAACCCTATGAAGCCCCAGCAGCCTGTGACTCAGTGCGAGATATCGCCGGGACCTGTTCCTGGGCCATTTGGGGAATTAGGATTTAGGGTTTAGGGTTTAGGGGGACTTAGTAAATGGGTTAATAATGGGGATAATTGGGGTTACTATATGGCTTATAGGGGTTACTAACCTACTTACTAAGTCCCCATGACCCTCCAAGTAGTGCATGCATGGTTTGGGGTTTGGGGTTTAGTGGATTGAGATATGGAACATGGCAGCACATTCAGGTCATGCATGGTCTCCAATATCAACACCCTGACATACACACAGGGAGTCATAAAGATAGAGCTCATGGATTGTCTACCAATCCCCGCACCCCCTGTGTCCTACCCCCCAAATGTATGGGGCCTTCTCAAGACAGAGTGCTCGTGAAAACTTGAGGAAGTCAAAAGGAATACAGAGGGATTTTGGATGTGGAGGGTCATTACAAGGCTCATGCTGAGAAGCTCCCATTTAGACCCTCAACCTTGACCCCAAACCCGAAACCCTAAACCTTAAAACATAATCCGAAACCCTAAATAGATTTATGGGCTCTGGGTTTCGCAGGATATGTAAGGAGACAACCAGCTGATAAGGCTTTAGACCCCCGAAAACTTAAAACCTAAATCTGAAACCATAAGCCCCAGCGTTGATAGCATAGGTGATTCTCATGTGTTCCTTTTTGGGGGGGGGGGCCTTGGTCCTCAATAAGGGTAACATGAACGGGGATTAGATGGAGGTTGTTTTCAAAACCTTCACCCACTTTCATCAATTATGGGACCTCCTTTTGACCGTTGTTTTTGGGGGGGGTGTTTCCGCAAATTCTCGGAGCTGTTTGGAGGATCCTCGTCGACATCTCCACGAGAAGCCTAGACAAGGGAATTCCATGCAACACCGAATCCCAGCAACGAAACGGCTTCCCCTGGCGCCCTCTTCCCAAAACCCTGAAACCTAGACCTCATCGAGTTTCGACATCATAGGTCTGCATTTCCTCACAGAACTGCTGCACGTCTGCTGCCGCCATGGGTTGATTCGAGCAAGATACACTGGCTATGAACAAGTTTGAGCTTTCGAGGGCTGCAGCCACAGGGATACTGACGAAACTGATCTTCTTTCAAAGGGTCCAGGCAGCTGTTTGGACTTCAGAAGGCTGATCTCTGCATGTGCCCTTTGCACATCCGAATAGAGGTCCTACCATTTGATGTATGGGCCCCTTATATGGGCCCTTGGGCCCTTTTTGGGTTTAACCTTAGCTAGAAAGCCGTACTGGCTTTTGGGTTTAGGGTTTAGGGCTTCAGCAATATGAAGCACTTAAAAATCCCCTGCTCCGTAGAGATCGAACAGGAAACCCTGCCCTCTACACTCTGAAGTCTCAGGCCGCACGGAAGGAATGATAAGCCAGCCACTTGTTCAACTGATGGCCCCCCTAAGCCATACCCTAAAACCTAAACCCCAAACCACAACCCTAAACCCTAAAGTCCCCTAAACTCTAAGCCCCAAGCCCGTAGAGATGCAGCTTTATCAGCCTCACCCCCAAGAACCCACAACAGTGTATACCCATACTTACAGTCACCAGGGATCTGAAGGTAGACCCTAAGCCCAAAACTTGATGGACCCTACCCTACCCCAAACCCTAAACCCTAGACCTAAACCCTAAACTCTAAACCTAAACCCTAAACTCTAAACCTACACCCTAACTCTAAACCTACACCCTAAACCTACACCCTAAACCTACACCCTAAACCTAAACCCTAAACCTAAACCCCTACCATCCTAAGGCTCGAGTTAAGGCTCCAACCTTTTCAGCTCATTCGCTTACAAGCTCTCACTGCTACACAGGGGATGCTTTGGTTGAAGTCCTCGCCACTTCACCAACCTCCCAAACACCCAGACTGACAGCCTCGGGGTCCCCAAAATGATGAAAACATGGGCCAGTACTACTCGGACTACTATTGCTACTATTACTATTTGTAATATTAATATTAGTACTACTATTTCTATGGACTATGGGTCTTAGAGAAGCCCTAGGTAGAGAGAAGCCGAAGATTCGGGAACACGTACGCGCATCTCTCCATAGGTTCAGGGTGTAGGATCTAGATCTCAGGGTCTGGGGCCTAGTGCTTATAGGGCTTAGGGTTTGTGGTTTAGGGTGGATTTGTATTTTGGGGTCCTCGGATGGTTCGATGGGTCTGGGCAGGCGCTGGAATTTTACTTCCGAGCGCTCAGTAGGGAATCTGGCCGCAGTTGAATCTTGAATGGTTTCCGAAAGGAACTCCTGCAAGAGTCCCAGGGTTTAGGGCTTAGGGCCTACAACAGCCCCTTCGAACTATTTTCTCTCTGTAGACAAAGACCTCCATAAAGTCAAGGACACCCGGTTTAGGGTTTAGGGTTTAGGATTATGGTGTAGTTACTGCGTCTGTTAAAGTAGCTCATTGGTCAGGTCTCAAGCCCTTCACCTCAACTGGGCTGCTGTTAAGGAATCTAAATTAAGTTACTATGATACAGGTAAACAGTAGGGTTTCCGGATTATGGTAACTGAATGAAAGTGTAACAGCAACCCAGTCAAATCCTCAACTCTCCACCACATCAACCATAGGCATTAGAATTGGAGTCTGGACCCTAAACGGGGTTTCCAAAAATTAAGGGGACCGTTTTGGGGTTCCCCGCAATACGGATCATCCAATACATTGGGTTCTATATTGAGATGCCCCCTTTCTGTAGAGTACCCAATGCAACTGCAAAGCCCACTGAGCACCAAGAAATCTATGTACAAGTGCCGCTGCTCATGTATTGCCAACCTATAGGCCTGACCTGAACATGCGGCACGGTTTAGGGTTTAGGAATCATAGGTGCAAAAATGTTTTGTTTTGAAAGATTCTCGACTGGTTGGGGAGGGCCAGGGAAGGCTTCAAATGTATCATGAAGCCATGTCATGTTGCGTTCCGGCCGCATTTGCTTCATGCCGGGCTGTTGTCAAAACCAAGCAGCGGATGTCTGACATATCTTACAAGCTTATGTTTGCTTGTCATCTCTCATCGTTTGCAGAGCTTTGGGCATGTCTCTGCATGCCCATGGTATTAGAAACCCAATCATCCTCATGTTGCTTAATTCCAAATCACTTTAGAGCGAAACGCAAAGCAGGACCGGCTTTACATGAGCTTCTCTAACCGGATTTAACAGGAACTCATGTAAGCTTGTCTACCACTTCGTCTTGGTTTAGCGTATTAGGCTCTGTGACTAGCGCAAGCAAAACCAATGTTGTCTTGCTCATGCTTGTTTTTGCATACAGCGGTATAACCGTACCCTCTTTTGTACCCTCGTTTGGGCCATACACGCCATACACGCATCCGCAGCAGCCGCCGCAGTAGCCAAAGCAGATGAGTAGCAAGAAGGGTAACGGGGAGGGTGGGGCGTTAGTTTACGGAATCGTACCCGAGCACAACGGCAGTAGCATAGGCCGTTCCAGCCGTTGCACGCTTAAGATGCTGTAGTGTGCTTGGCTACATCGCCTGCCGTGGCAGCTGTGGCTTTCGAGCATCCATGCCCAAACCATAATAGCGTCCGTGTTGGAATTGCGTAGGACCGCCAGAGCATCCATGCCAAAACCATCATTCCCTTCCTTCGTGTTCCAAGAGCATACGCTGAGCAGAGCATCCATGCCCAAACCATAATAACGTTCGTATTCGAATTGCGTAGGAGCGCCAGAGCATCCATGCCAAAACCATAATTCCCTTCGTGTTCCAAGAGCATTCAAAAAAACCTGGCGATGCAGTATGTCAGATGCTTCCAATGAAGACATGAGCTCCAGGGCAAGGACTTGTTCGTCCAAAACGGCAAAGCTTTGACACTTGCCCCGACGGCTGGCACAACAAAGCAAAAGTCCCACTGCAGTGCGCTGCAAGCCCAAACAACAAAATAGACCAAACACAATGCAAAAACCCAAGGATTCGCAACGACCTGAAAAAACAGGCCTCATTTAAAAGCTGCTAAAATAAGCGGTTCACCTGGCGAAACGCTAATTTAAGATTAAAAATAAGGTACGGTTTCACCGGCGGCGGGTTGCCCTTCAGCTGCCTTTGCGGAGATTGGGTGAGAAGTGTTGATAGTCACAGCTGTTGTCTCGCCGGCTCTCCCTTTTACGGCATGGTGGTCCGCAGGCCTACCATTTAGGTTTGATGTTGCCTAGCCTGCCGTTGTGGGGAGAAGTCTTGCCACGAGCGACAAAGATTGCATGCCTTGTATCTTCCAGCACTTGCTCGGTAAGGGTTTGTCGACCAAAAACCTTCAAGGGATTAACCCCCTTTTGGATTCCATGATATCAAACGCACTACGTGGTGTATACAGACTCCATCTCCTTAACCGTAAATTGCACACAATAGACCATGTGGGTGGTTCTCAAAATTATGGTCCCTTTTTGAGTACCCTAAATATTAGGTGCCGTATTATATTAGGGTACCCAGAAAGGGACCATGATTTTGACAACCACCCTAAACCCTAAACCCTGGGTGGGGGTTAAGGTTCAAGATCCCTGTGCCACACTCAGCAGAACTTTGGCGGGCTTGGCTGCGACCCTAAACCTTAAGCCCTAAACCTTGGGTACTGCCCCCACCCAGTACCGGTCTATATTAGGGGTCCTATTATATATATAACCATATTATACTTATTATCCCGCTGTTACTGAGGGGGGGCAGTACCCAACCTAAACCCTGAATAGCAGTTTCCACTTCATTTTCCATTAGCGCAATAGAACCCCTGTATAACTCTAATATTGATCCTAAACCCTTTTAGAAAGCTTCAAGTCCTGGATGGGATGGAAACCCTAAACCCCTAAACCCCTACACTGGGAGTTGACCCTCAACTCGACGGACACCAAAACGCTTCCTCTTGCGGCTTCTAGGTTAGGGCTTAGGGTTTAGGATTTAGGGGCTATAGATGATATGATATGGCTCTAGCTAGGACTATAAACGGGATGTACCGGATTATATAAGGTTTATACGGTCCAGGGGCCTAAAGACTTACTACTGTAATGGAGCATCACTTGAGAAATAGAACCTGCTCAGGATTCAGGATCTAAGGCTACCATAATGGAGCATCAAACGGAAAAGAAGATGCACAAGGAAATCAAAGCTGAGATGATGCAGGGGTTGTATAGGGTTTGTGATGTAGGAGTCTGAAAAAGAAGTACCCTATACCACAAGTATGCAAGGAACCTCTGGCTGCATGGCTAGAAAATGATTTTGACTCAGGCTTCGAAATTTGGAGCTTTCCCCAATTCGGGGTACCTTTTTGGGGGCCCCTGTAAAAAGACTTATAACATGTTCTATACAGGGCCTCCCTGTTTGGGGAACTACAATTTCACTACCTTCCTTACATGAACAATGCGCCAATCGCCTAATCCTAGCCAGGCACAAGAATTACAATACACTCCCCCAAACACATGCGAAAGCTGAAAAGTTACTACGGTGCTTTAGGGAGCGTGTCCGAGCGGATCCCTTTGACAATCCTAATGTAATCTCTTCTTATGGTCCCTGTGTTCCCGCGCCTCCTCCCCTCCTCAAGCACCAGTAAATTCAGGGCCCTAAACCCTAAACCCTGAACCCTAAACCAGGCCCTCTCAAACCCAAAGTCTGCGATGCCACAACCACCTCCCTTTACTCGAAGTAGCTATGAGGCTCGGAGAACCCCAAGCCGTAAACCTGCAACAAAGTGTAGCCAACAAGAAATTAGGGTCATTTCTCACATCCCGCAAATATATCTCCTATGGCCTTGGCATTTGCATAAAACCCATATAAACTTGAAAAAAAAACAGCGCAACCCCCTCCTTGAAGACTATAACCCATATAATCTCAAAACAAAAAAGCTTACACCCCTCCCCGAGGACTGCAGAGGAGAGCTTACGTGGTAGTTTCAAAACGTGTGTGGGCCCCAATACAGACCTCCTGGGCCCCAACAACTTGGAGGTGCAAGGGTATTTTATCTCAAGCATAACAGCACTTAACTCAAGTATAAGCCCCAAGTCCCTGACATGGTAGCAACCAGTTATGATTAGGTTACAAGACGCTTGCCTTGAACATCCAAGAAGGTACTCTTTTTGGAAAGCCCCCGTCCAGGCCTGAACAGACTCACTCCAGCGTCCGTGGTGTGGTGTCTTCAGGTCTCCTTGTTTACTATTACTGGGTTTAGGGTTTAGGGGTTTAGGGTTTAGTACTATTGTTATGGGTATGGCTACTATCATTATTCATGTTCCTAATAGTATTTCTATTAGCACATGAGACGCACATGGGAAGAAAAAGGGCAACTAAATGCGCACTGGGCTTCCTGAGAATGTGTTAGCATACATATATATATATATGTGAGTGGATTAAGGAGAAAGTAAGTAGAACTTAGTCTTCACTGGCACATATAGCCCACTTGAGCTGCACGGGGGTTCGGGCTTGCCAACTTGCACGCTTCAGCATGCCTGGCGTTTAGGGTTTCAAAGCTTTAGGGTTGGGTTTTGGATTTGGGGAGTACCTCGCACACTCTGAGGGTGTAAGGTATTGGGGTTTGGCGCTGGGTTGGGTATAGGATAATTACCCTCAATCCAACCCAAACCACACCCTACCCCCTGCGTATGCCCCCTGGTCCTTATTCACCAGGCAAAAAGCGGTTTGGACTGCATCGTGTTATGCGACATGCTGCTATGGCCCGATTGTGGCTGGCCACCTGACACCTGCACTCACCCCACCAGCAGCAGCACAACATGCTCCCACAACAAGTTCAAGAAATGCAAGCTCAGACTACCTCCACCCTGAACAGGGAGGCCCAACATAAACCCACTATATTATAGGCTTTATTACAGGGACCCGCACAAAGGCAACATGGCGCAAGGGCGTAAATACTTCTGCTTTGCGTAAACTATACTACAAGTACGCGTAAACTATACTACAAGTACAAGGGGGTTAGGGGGATACCATCCAGCTCCTTGAGCCATGAACCCTGAACCCTACACCCTCAACGATGAACCCCCTTTATGTTGCCGTTGCACTCCGAGGCTCTTCCTTCTATTCCTCGTCTGTCTCTTCATCCTTTCAACAAAAACGTTTGGGGTTTAAGATTTAGGGCTTAGGATTTAGGGTGCAGGATCTAGGATCTAGGTTTTAGGGTTTAAGATCTAAGATTTAGGATCTAGGGCTCAGGTTTAGGATTTAGGGTTTAAGTTCTAGGGTTTAGGATCTAGGGCTCAGGTTTAGGATTTAGGGTTTAAGTTGTAGGTGTTTGGGGCTAGGGCTTAATTCTTAGGAGTATAAGGTATAGGGTTTATGGTATAGGGCTTAGGATTTGTGCGCAGTCATTGGGGATTGAAAAGGCTCATTACAAGGCCTATCCGGGCTCGTTAGTTTTGAGGTTGCATATTGGGGGGAGCCTGCCAGGAACGCAACGAAGCCCTCCATGCTGAAAGCGCTTAAACCCCACCGTAACCTGAAGCCCCAATGCCACCAAACCGTAAACCATAGGCCCTAAACACTTCAGCCTAACCCGCTGGGCCCGAGTAGGTAAACGCCGAGGCTCTGCACCAAAGCCCAGAAGATCAATGGAAAACATAACAAAGCTCAAAAAGTCAGAGTCACGAAGCTGCGAGAACGTCGCTATCCCAATACCCCACAGAGGGGTGTGCTTAGACGGTTCCCAAAACAGAGAACCTTCCATAAAAAACAAACGATATTAGGAACCCCTTAGGGCGGCCCACCCTAAACTTAGTCAATACTGTTCAAAGGAAGCCCACCCCTCAGAAAGCATCAAGGATCCCTGATCAAGACCGAGCAAACCCTACCTGCAGGGTCACTGACAGGTGCACTTGGTAGGTATACCGGCATACTGAAACCCCTGAAAGCCATATAATAATCCCAGTCATCCTCATTAGTGAGATACTTACTACGACACCCTGACCCCAAGCCCTAAACTCTATGAACCCTACATAATCGGGTTGTTCCCCGCTCTCTTGTCAATTCATAGCTCAGGGCCCTATACCCTCAACCCTGCACTTTGGGTCAATCTCCCAACCACAAAGGACCATTAGATGGTATATTATTATGACCCTACGAACGCCATATTAAGGAGCTATTACTGTAAGGGAGGATTGACCTAACCTACACCCCTAAACCCTAAACCCTAAAAACCCTAAACCCCTAAACCCCTAAACCCTAAACCCTAAACCCCAAAACAAGGAGACTTCCTCGCTGCCACTGTCGTAGGCGCCAAGGCCAAGCCCGGATGCCTCCTGCGGTCAGAGGTTTGGGTTCAAGGCTCAGGGCTTAGGGCTCTTAAGGGTTTACGGTTTAGGGGTTTAGGGGTGTAGGTTTATAGGTATTACAGCTTACAGGGGTATTAATGGTGCTACATGGGGAATTGCCACAGGGATATATAACGAATTTACTTGCACAAACCCACCTGGAACGCACAAAAAAAGTTCTACAAAGACTACCATCCTCTTTACAAGAAGGATTGCAGAGTTTGGATACATATTCGCATATGGGAAGGTACCCAAAAAAGGTTGCAGGCTCGGCTTTGGGGTTTTAGGGCTTAGGGTTCAGGATTTGGGTCTGAAGCTTGGGGTCACGACCACCATGGTGGGGCTCTACAGAATTCAGAATTCAGAACCCCGAAACACCCGACCCTTAAACCGTCGTTGTTTGCGGGCTTTGGGTTATTAAGCCCCAAACACTTGGGGTCTCCGAGAGAGGGTGACGGTGTGAGGAAGGGAAGGATATCCTCTCCCTTTAGCGGTATTCCTACATCTCACAGCATTCCTTCACTTGGTGCTCATATCGGATATAATATGTTATAGTAGATTGCAGCTCATTATCGTATATTACAATCGATCAAGTCATTTTATAGCATATGAGACGAAATCATAGTATAGGTTGCGCGGCATCTAACCTTTTTTGGTGCTATATGCGTGAGCTCTAGCATGCTAGCTGGGACAAACGGACGTTTATGCTTGGTTCGTTTGAGCTCGACATGCGACGAACGCTCTACAGGAAGTTAATGGATCACGGGGGTCTTGCAATGTGGGTTTCCGGGTTGGGGGGCACCTCCAAACCCTGAACCCTAAACACTTAACCTTTAAATCCCTTCAGCTTGGTGCAGAACACCCCCCGCTTCTGAATCATTTGACATGTTCTGGACAAGGATCCTGGATGAGAAGCTTCACACGTTGGGGCTACTTTAGGGCTTCCATAATCAAATATGATATAGTGAAATATACTATAAGATACCAAAAAATATCACCATACAGTACCCACTGTGAGATTCTATCATATAGGATATTATGTTACACGGCACTACAGGCCTGAGGGTCTCTGCTGTTGCACGTCGCACTTTTCTCAATGAAGCGATGTCCCCGAGAAAGCCCTGATGTCCGCTAGTATGTGATTGTATACTATAACGAATTATCATCGTCATTATTATTCTTATCATTGCTAGTATGATATATACTATACTGCTTTATACTTTAGTAAAGTACAGTATATCATAGTATACTACAGTATACTAGAACTTGTATGAACTTGTGATATGATAGAAGATATGCCATCATGGCCTATCTGCGCACCACGCCCAGCATCCCTCCTGTGCAACCCTATCTATACTCAGAGAACATGCTTAGCTTACTAGGGGTTAGTAGGGAAAATGGGAATATAGTATATAGGGAAATATTCTATAGAGTTTAGGGTTAGTAGGGAATGAGGTGAAGAAGGAACACATCATATTCTACGGGAATTATATTCCCTTATCCCCTAGTAACCACCAGCAAACTAGGGCCTGTGGTAATGCAGAAGCACCCGTAATGGCTATCTCCAAAGCCTGAGGCTCCAAGTGCCACGAGGCCTCTGCAGCTCCCCCGGGAGTTCCATCAACCGCCTGCGGCGCCGCGGAAGGAGCAGCAACCTCTTCCTGCGCGCGTGATGGTGTGAGGGAGGTTGGAGTTGGGGTCTTAGGGCCCCTGGTCTCGGGAACTAGGGGCCAGTGGCTGGATGGTTTGTGCATGGGTCGCGGGTTGGCCGTTGGGACCATTGAATTTGTGCCTAGGAACAGGGCCTTGCAGTCAGCGTTAGCGCATGCTTCTCTTGGTTAAGAATGGGGGTTTGCGGTCCAGAGCTTTAAGCAAGGCAGAAAAGTGTTGTATAGATTGGCAGTACCAGGTTGAGAGATTCAGGCCCTGTAATTGGAAGAATTGAATGTTGAGGATGGAGCACCAAGACCCCAATTAGGCAGTGAGGAGCATGGCTATGCCTCTCACCATCCATTACAACTACCCTTTGTGCGACTGTGCGCAAATATCCACCAGCACCACTGCAACCGCTGGTACAGCTTCTTCAGCCCCAGCAACGGCCAGTGCAGCGGCAGCAGCGAGAATCGCCACACGATGACAAAGGTGGTGAAAACGACGATGATGAGGACGGCTGCAGCGACAATGACACTACCACTACTACGGCTACTGCTTCTGCCCCTGATGCTCCTGATGCTCCTGCTGGTCATGCTGCTGCTGCGGCTGCCATCGCTGCTCCTGCTTCTTCTGCTACTGATGCTTCTAGTACGACTACTGCTCGTCACTTCTACTATATGACAACAGCTGTTGCTGCTGATGCTGCTACCATGACAGCTGCCACTTCCACTACAACTACCACCATACCACTACCACAAAATCACTAGCACTATACCACTGGCACTACCACTGCCACCACTTCAATGACGGGGATGCGACGACGACGACGGCTTTGACGACTGCATGCCAACGCTGGCCCTCACACCTTATCACTCGCTACCGCCTTAAGCTAGTCTCACCATCACCGCGACTCTCATCATCATGCCAACAAAGGCGATGCCGTGGACGACGACAACCCATTCACTACCGTCATGACTGCCAATTTAACACGCTGCGGCACAGTCGCCCTTCTATCCACACCATACTACTAGTTACCTTGCCGACGAGTAAGTACCATACACAAAGGTCTCCCCAAGCAGGCGAGCCTCGCCATCAGCGACCTCCTCTACCTTCTGTTTCTTGACGACCTGGAAGCTTTCTCAAACCGGATATAGCCGTAGGCGTCACGAGGATGAAGTGAGGTTATAAAGAATACACGAATCCTGCGAGTCAAACATCTTCAGCCGCTTTTTGGCACTTCTGTTCCGTAAACTGTTCCCATCCTACTAGCCGCCTATATACCATGATTAGCCGTCGCTACGCCTAAATCACCTTTTTTGCAGAGGGAACCTATCGCGGGGTAGTATCCGGCACAGTAAAGGGTTTCAGATGAAACCTCCCAAAAGTCCGACATAAGATCATACAGTATCTTAGTCCCCGTCATCATCCACACACAAGAGCAATGGACTCCCTGATCAGTTCCTGGAAAATGACAACTGGCATGTAACAAGTTAGGTGCTCAAAGCCCTAGACCCTTGAACCCTCAAACACACAAGTAGGCCGCTTTGAACTGCATCGTCGCGAACACCCTCAAATACAAAAACGCGGGACCAGGAAAAGCTGACAAGCACCTAGCTCGCTCAACCCCTAAACCACAAGACCCCTGACATTGGGATTCCCTGAGCTTGCAACCATCACACTTGGCTTCTTCTTGGTCTTTGCATCAGCCGCTCCCTGTGTGATTGTGATGCTTGGAGGGTTCAAGGGTGTAGAGTTCAGAATTCAGGGAAAGAGCCTAAGCTCTCACACCCTACACCCTACTTGGAGGCTGGGCATCTTTGTATTACTACATCAGATTATTCAAGAAGGGTCCCAGAAGAACGAGTTGAGATTTGGGATAAGCCCCAGAACAGACAACTTCTACCTGAATCTTGCACCACTCTTCATACTTATTGATGGCAACGGTCGAACAGCCTAGGGTTTAGAGCTTAAGGAATCACACACAAACAAATTGAGTAATTCAAGGGCATTGGGCTCCCTGGGATCAGAGGTTAGAACCACGGCCGAAAGATGGGCCAGTAATCCCGGGGTCGCTGCTTTTGATTCCCTCCCCCTAATATTACAACGCCGCCAGCCTCTTATGTTGAATAATATATCTATCTATCTATCTATCTATCTATCATGCTATACCACAGTGGGAAAACCTCGTACTAGGTGGGAGTGGGAGCAGGACATCCCAACCCCAACGAAACCCTGCGGAGCTCTAAGCGCTTAGGGTTAAGGGTTTAAGAGCCGAAGCCGGTAACCCCTTGCCAGGCCAGAATACGTCTGTGAGTCCTCTAATCCGATATAAAACTTAGGTACTGCCCCAACCCAGTAGCAGTCTATATTAGGGGTCTTATTAAAGGCTATAGATATATCCATATTATAACTATTCTCCAACTGTTAGTGAGGGGGGGGGGCAGTACCCCATGTAAAACTTGAGTGTTTCTCAAAATTCGAGTCTCCCTATACAACCTGCTACAACTAGGCCACGGCGCTTTATTTTGCCGTGGGTTATTCCCCATATTTTGATGTTTTTCGTGCTTGAACCCTGCGTTTCGGAGCGATTCACGTCTA
>CAJNIZ010043027.1:51607-88784 GCA_905231905.1 Symbiodinium pilosum
TTCTTAGTAGGGAGTAGGGAATATAATCCCCTATATGATGCCTGTAGAATATATTCCCTTATTCCCTGCTAAGAAACGGTAAGTGTTTGTGCCCTCAAAGCCTACCTGATGATCTGATCCTTTTCACACCGTGTAGAAGCCGTACAGTCCGTACCATGAAAACAATCTGTGCAAAGGACACCCACAGAATCTCTTACATAAGCCAGCTCCCGTTTCATTGTTCATTTTCTTTTCCATGCAATTCTCCATCAGCTATCCCCTACATTACCCTGCATACCCTGAAGGTGTTGCGTTGAGACCTGCTTCACGCTGGTCCTTCGTCACCCAAACAGACGAGTTACAATCCTGCATGGCGTGTGTGGCTGACTGCTCAGGGATCAAGGTGGAGGTCTCAACCCTACACCCTGAACCTTATTTATGGTTTTGGGCTCAAGGAATTTGTCTTGGGAACCTTGCATGGTGTAGGTCAAGCTTTCGGATTCAAGAGCACAAATTGCTACGTCTAGGGGGTTCGGAGGGGTTTAGGGTGTATGGTCTGGATTCACGACCCCCGCTATACTGTCCTCTCCCGAGGCCCGCTTGATTGTGGCTCCTGAAGGAAAACGGGGGGAGGGGGAAGTAGTTCCCAAATGTTTCACGGGCTCCTGAAACCTTGCACTCATCAGCACGGACCCTTGAAGCGTCTACATCACTTGAGGGAGAACCTATCTTACTGTACATTGGGGAGCACAGAACCAGCAAATAAAGGAGTTACTGCAAACTCATGCACTCATGCGAAGGTTCCGGACCAGCTCTTGGGCTTAAGTGTCAGGCTTTCGCGGTAGAGTGTAAGTAAGAACTGCAGTTGTCCTACCATTCAGTGTCCTGACTTAAACTACCCGCAGACCCACAACCTAAACCCGAAACCCATGAACCGTACACCTGCACACCTCGAGACATGAACAGACGGTGGCCAATCAGAAAGACCCATTCTGTAGAGGGACTCTACTGGGAACCCCAGACCGGGAACCCCAAGAATATAGTAGGTATATAATAGGAATATATCTACCAGGGTCCTTATATTCCATTATATTCCTGCTATATTCTTGGGGTTCCCTATCGGGGTTCCCAGTAGAGTCCCTTTGTTCTGTTGACCCCTCCCCTTCACAATGAAAATCCCCCACGCCCCCAATGACAATCATTCGCGATACAATACCCGTATACAATGTGGGCAACTTGTATTATTAGGACGGGTTGCTGTTTCTGGTGGAAGGCATTCAACCATAAAGCCTAAACCATGAGTAACCCTGGCCCTAGCTAAATGAGGGGGTTTTGATTACCCCAACCCCTGTGATGAGGACCCTATATGAACTATCATATGACTATAATAGGGTCCTATTCTTGGGGATTGGGTTGACTAAAGCCTCCTCATTAGGTGTAAGATCTTGCGCTTTTCTGGTTGAGCCCGGGCTCCAGGTTCTTGATGCGCTCCGAAGTGGTTGCCATGATCCTGGGCTTTCAAAATCTCTAGAAATTGGGGGCTTGCCAGAATCAGGGTACCTTTGGTGGGGGGGTCCCGAAAATAAGGATTGTTTCATTTTGGGGGTATATTGGGTCCCCTAGATAGGGAAACTACCATTTCAAGATAATTTCAGAACCTCATATGAAACCCAGTTCGAACCATCTTCTGTATACTCTGATCCCTGAAACCTAGATCTTGGGTGAAGGTCAGGCGAGTGTGTCAGCAAAATATTGAGGGTCCCAGTACTCAAACGCGATGTCTGAAATCACCAAAACCATCAACATTGCCATTACCAGTTATATTAACACGAACACGAAGACTAGTACTATTGCTACGACTAGGACTTTAACTATGACTCTTACTAAGATTATTCCTGTTACTATCTCGACCTGTTTTCCTTCGTTTAGCACTATTACTATTGTCGTACTCAGTACCAGAAGCTATCTGATCTGGGCACTTAAGTGCTAAGAAAAAGACCCACGACTCTGATCACGCATTCGCCGTACAATCACCGCTGGCATCAAATGCTCCCCATGCTAGGATCAAAATTCATTATGCGGAGCATTGAAGCTTGAGGTGCTGGATTCTCATATTATTGGGGTTCAGGGTTTTGGGCTTACTTCTACACTAAGGGCTGGTGCGTTGATGCAGTCGCGCGGACACACGGGCTTGGGATTTATGGCGCACCCCAGACTGGTAAAAGGCTGGTGGGAAGAAAGGGCCACAATGCTTTATCATCGCGCAATCCAGAAATCCACAACCTACAGAACCCAGCACAATCCTGCCGCACCTCTTAATGCGTTTGGGCAACAAATCAGAAATACGTAATCCCTAACCTCAGAAATTCCTGAATTCCAAACCGCAATCAGGAAGATTTCGCGTCCAGCCAGGAAACCGCAAAGCACTTTGCAAATCACAGCGCCATGTCGCCGCTCGTTTCAGGGAATTATGGGGCACTGGGTTCCGGATGTTTCTGTGCTACAGCCATTCTCCCTGCTGTCGTTCTGGAGTACTCTTTCTGCTGGTACTGCAAAACATGTTTATCACGAGTCAACTCACCAGTTTGTACTATCCGTACCATGAGCACATCATTCTTAGAGCACGCATTTTGCCTCTGGTGCACTGCACTGTTTTGAACGATGTTGCAACTACGAGCGGCTCACTGCTGTAATGTTTGGGGTTCAAGACCTGAAACTAATCCTATGGAGGTGTCTTTGAAACTCTTGGTCTTGTCTCTCTCGTTCAAGTATGGTCATGGCTCGCAAAGCATCCGCTTCAGCCAACCAGCTTGGATTTCGACAGCGAAGCCTTCCAAACTTGGGCGGTCCGGAGCCTTGCGGCCTCATGGTTGAGTGGCCCTTGGGTTCAGAGCATTGCAGCTATGCCGTGTGTTACACTTGTGGCGTTTGCCCGCGGCATGGTGCGTTGCTGGGGTGAGGGCCTGCAATATCTCAAAGGAGTGCATCAACTGTGTCTGTGGGACAGACGTGCTCAAAAACCATGGCGCCAGCATGCAGGATTACGTGTACAAACGATTCCAAGAAGGGATCTCTATCCTCAAGAAAACCCATGATAATTATGAATACTTGTTGTTTATGTCCAACAAGTGCTGCTTGAGAGACGTGGAATGGAACCCCTGGGTCCAAAGCCCCCGAGCCCAAAATTCAAAACTGGAAGCCCTGAAACCCTAAAACTCACCTAAAATTTCAGAGCCCCCAACCCTACCCCTAAACTCCAAAGTTTTGATACAAGTGCCAAAACCGCGGAGTTTGGGTCTCATTATGCTTTTGACATCATCGGAAACCTTCCAAAAACACGTATGGTGGATGGACAAGTTCTGCATGATGCTCGGTGCGCAAAACAAATCTACCACAATTTAAGCAAGCATATTACGAAACACTACTGTCACACATAAGAGCAACTTAGGTGGACCCCCCATCCTGCTTTATCCTTTACTATTACAGGGTAGGAGGTCCGCCTAAAGAGTAACAATAAGCGAGACTCAAAAGGTATGACCAGGTGAAAAAACTTGGGCCTTAACCCACCTTAACCCCCTCATAATCCAGGTGTTCATGTCATTGTCCGCTGAGTTTTCCTTGTGGCTGCCAAAATCATATACCAAACCCTCAACACCGTACCCTTAACCATTAACCCTCAATCCTTAACCTATACAACCCTAGTTTGGATCAATCAAATGTCATGTTTTGTCCCGAGTAGTGTGGGGGGCCGTAATTGTGCGCAGCTTCGCCGAAATTATTCAACACTGCCTGATTCGTTGGGGGCCGGCAATTGTGCGAAGTTGTGCGGCCGAAATATTCTTCTCGAAAGTATTTAAGTGGACTGAAAACTAATGTGTTTCCCTATTCAAGCTGTTCTCAGAAGAAGGTTGAATTGGAGCCTTTGCCTCAGGATCTTAAGCTTCAGGATTTCAAGTTTCAGGCCAGTCCGAAACTATCGGTTTCTGATTAAAATCGCTTATTCGAGGAGGCCAGTCCATCATGTTTGCAAGGGGTAGGTAGTGCAGCAGCTGCCTCGGCCAACCAAAATACGAATGTTTTGGGGGGCTTCAAGTATCGGAAATATTCGGGCCCCCTCAGGATTCCCGCAAGCCAAAGCCTGTCCTTTTGAAGGCGCGCCTTTTAAAGGCAAACCTTCAAGATGGCCTTGGAAGCCCAATGTCCCCATGTGCACCCCATGAAGCCCTTGACAAACTTGCGCCGCTTCCAAACCCCCAAAGAGTGCACCCATGACCGTTGGGAAGAATCAGAATTCGGGGGATCAATTTTTAACCCTTCAGGCCCTCCACCTCAACACATCGAACCCCAAACCCTGCAACCTCAACCCCGCAACACGTCTGGGTGCCAGGGAACCCTACATCCTAAACGCCGCCTCCCTAAACCAAAACCCTGCACATTTTGCGACGCTCTCACGTGGCGGAGCTCAGCCAGGATGAAAGTCCCAGGCCTTCACAGCTGAAGCTCCCAACCCTAGGTAGGTACATGGCCTTAGGGTTCAGGGTTTAGGGTTCAGGGTTTAGGGTTTAGGGTTAAGGAGAAATGGAGGCCTGTATGAACCAATCGACGGCATGCAGGGATTGTAATCGGATTCTAGAGGTCCCTTCTGGGGAATGTGCACGGATTTTTCTGAAAAACTCTAGGTAGTATTAGCAAACACATCAGAGAGTCTCTTGTTGTGGAGTTGAGGGCTTAATATATGAGTACACAAGATCTCGGCTGCTCCTGTGGGTCAGGTTTTAGGGTGTGGGGTTCATGGTTAAGGAATGGGAGATGTTGGGGACAAACACGTTTAGAGCATATAAGGGTCTAAGGGACCAGGTACGCAAGGGGGGCATGGTTTGAGTTGGGTAGGTTATTCAAGGCCATGAAAGCCTAAACTTCACCCAACGCTGCAGGGGTATATGTGGGACCCCTTTTGGTAATGCCCTCCACCTAAACATTCGCCGTGACACATTCTCTGAAAACCCCATCCAAAGGGTTGCAGTACAGGGAGAACGACGTGGGAAGCCCCAGCCTGATTAGACCCTACACCCTAAGCCCCGAGTTCTTAGCGCCTGAAGCGCTAACCCTAAACCCTTAAACTTGCCAGGTCCATGCTTCAAATCAACTAAGGCCTCCAAATACGAGCCCGCCCACGAAGACGGCGGTGCAAAGCAGCCTAAGCCCAGACCCCCAGCTCTGCAAGCTTGAAGACAACGGTTTAGGGATGTAAAGGTTTTAAGTTTGGGCTTACGTAGATGCTGAGGGGTACATGTGGAAGTAGTTTAGAGGTTTCGGTGTGTAATGTTTTGGGGTTCAGGGTTTTCGGTGGTTTGGACTTTATAGGGTTTGTTTTGGGTAAGGTTTAGGGGGCTCAGGGCGTTGGGTTTGGGAGTGTTCGGTGTTAGGTCTCAGGGTGTTGTTTTGATGTTTTTGGGCTTATGAAAGGCTTTGTGCGTCGGGTTCACTTTAATTAACTAATCCATTAATTGATTAATGAATTATAAGTAATTATTGAATTTCATAATTAGGACACGTGAAAATCGGAGCGAAGGGATTCGCATTGATGATAGAGGTCTGAATAAATGTTAGTCGTATACCAGGTAGTCTTACAAGAAACGACGATTCAGTCAAGAATCATATCGACCGAACTCAACCCCGCAATTGGAAAGCATGTGACATGTGACATACCCTCCTTCGATTTTTGAGTCAGCACCCAAATTTGATTCATGCCCCCGCTACACCCACACATGGACACATAGGACGCCTCTTCAATAACAAAAGCCCACGCAATTGCGACGATGCACCCTAGGCCCTGACCCTGAACCCAAATCTTGAACTTACTAGTGATTAGTCGGGAATAAGGGAATATGTTATATATGGTTTATATAAGGACGATATTCCTGAACCACGAAGATATTTCTCGAAGCAAGCTGCCGCAACCCCCACTCGGGAAACACCTGTTGCCCTACCATAAACTGTCCAGTTAGTCCCAGGAGCCACTGGCAAAACCAATCTGCGGGTGTCTTGGGCAGAGAGATCACCTCCCATTGAATAGCTTAGGGCGTTAGAGGTTTACTTGCTTGTGGTGTGCGGGGCATAACGGCATGGGTCCTGGGGAGTATCAAGAGCCATTAGATAGAGACTAGCATAAGGTCCAATCCTCCATCCCTCACTAACCACAAGTTTCGGGTTTTTAGGGTGTAGGTTGGGTCATCCCCCCTCCCAGCAGCTGTCCATAAAGGGGTCTTATGAAGAGGCTAGTAGAACTTCTATTACCCATTGTGGCAACTGTTACTGTAAGGGGGAATGACCTAAGGTTTAGGGTTTAGGTTTGGGCTTATAAGTAGGGGTTGCATCTGCGTCTGCATGGGAGGTAATCATGGCGGGAGATCATTAAATGGTGGGTGCGTGGGCTTTTGGGCAGGGTTGGGATGAAAAATCTGGGTATCCATTGGGGTAATACTAGAGTTATGTTGGGGTTATATAGGGATAATGGAAACAAAATGGAACTACTATAGGGTTTAGGGTCGCGATGAATACAAGGAGCGTTCAGTAACCCTAGCTCCCAAGCTTACCTATTGCAAAAGGAGGAATTTGCCAGGCCCCCCCCCCAAAAAAAAGATGATGCCATGAGTATCAAAGGACTTGTATAGGGTCCTGAATGTAAGTAGGGGTTGGGGTCACCAACACCTTACTACATGAACGCAGCAGCAGGAACACAAACTAAAACCTTGAACCCTAAAGCCGACCAGCCCCAAACTCTCAACACCATGAACCCTAAAGCCGAAGGGTTTAGGGTTCTGAAACCCTAAACTTCCTGACTTTCACTACCTTTTAGTCTCCAAACCCTCGATTCCCTTGTGAAGCCTTTTGAAACCCAAATCCCTCTTGGTTTAGGAAAGTGCGTCGCATGATACCCTACAAACCCCACCCCACAAAGCTCCACAGACCCCGTCTAAACCCCCTAAAAATCCTGAACCCTAGACCCAAATTAAATCCAAAAGCCCAAATCCGTAGCATTGAATTCAAATTCTAAGCCTTATAGGCTTTAAAACCAACCTAAGCCAGTACGCCAGACCCAAGACTGTCACTAAATCTGACCTAGACCCTCCAACGAAGCACCTCTTGGGGGGGTCGTATATGACTCCGAACTTAAAGACCAAAAAATACATTGGAGGGGCCAGGTAAACCCTACACCCCCCCACCTGAAACCAAAAATCCCAATATGGCATTTTCCATGTCTTGAACGTTCCCTAGTATACTCCTATATAACCCTGCCCTAAACCCTAAACCCAGAACCCTAAACCCTATATGAGCAACAAGAAAAACTCCTAGTATCCCCCTTAATAACCCCTATAGTAGTTCCCTATATAATCCCCTGTAGAACCCCCTTTAAGGAGTATAGACCATAGCTCATATACCCTTACAAGATCATTTCACTTCCCCACCCTTCCCCCCATGTAACCGCTGCACCCTAAACTGTAAACCCTTGTAAGAGCTTCCATTCCCCTACTTATATCCCCATGTAAGGAAATTTGTCCCCCAACCCAGTTTCTTGTCACCCCAAACCCTGATAAAACCTACCTATATGCGCACATAATTTCCCAGAAGGCCCTCAGCCCGAAAACCTAACCCCTTCACCCTAAATCCTTAACCTTAAACCCTAAATCCTTAACCCGAAACCTTGAAACCCAATACCCTAAACGCTAAACCCATAATAATATTGGTAATTATCTAGGCCCCAATATTAACCCCCTCAGCCCCTTTGTGCTGCCAGAGTACCCCAAGGTCAGGCTCTGGCCGCGGCAGGAGCGGTGCCTCGAGGTCCCTGCACGGTCCCAGGGATTTGAGGGTTTTGGAATCTACGATAATGGGCTATATAGGGATTATAGGGTATTTATTGGGGTTATATTGGGATAACGGAAAATAAAATGGAAACTACTATTTAGGGTTTAGGGGTTTAGGGGTTTAGGGGTTTAGGGCTCCAGGGTTTAAGGGTTTAAGGGTTTGAGGGTTTCAGGCTTAGGGCTTTGGGTTTAGGGCTTGTTTGGCTTAGGGTTTAAGGCTTCGGGTTTCGGGCTTAATGCTTTTGTGTTTGGGGTTACCTGAATACTAAAGCCAAGAAGGTAAATACTGGGTGCAGAAAAACTCGAAATGATCTTCTACGTACTTCTCAGTCCCCGTAGAAATTAGGGTTTAGTGTTTAGGTGTTGGAGCTACGAGATCAAAAGTTGGAGATGAGGATTTAGTTCAAGGTGTCCAATTCAAGGGGAGTTAAAGGGTTACTGCAAGGCTTTGGGGGTTTAGTGGCAACTTTGCCAAAACTCAAAGCTTGAAATACCTATGTGGTGGTTTTCGATATAAGCCCCTCCCCTTAATAGGGGTTATCATAGGGATCCTAATCCTTAGGCCCTTAAAAGGAGGAGGGTTTACTGATCATGGGTCTACAATCCTAAACCCTAAACCCTAAACCCTATAGTAGTTTCCATTTTCTTTTCCATTATCCCTATAGAACCCCTATATAACCCCATTAGGGTCTACATTACACATGGCTAACAGAGAGATTGAAGAACCATCTTCAGGCATAGGCTGTCTTGGATTGAGGGTTACCATTCAGGTTAGGCCGCATCCACAAAAGGCTTAATGGCAATTACATGAGGAAACCTACCAAGTTGTAATCCTCCTAGAGTCTATAGCTTTCCAAAAAATTAGAGGCCCTGATGAGGAATTTTGGAGGTTTAGGCTTTCCAAAAATACCCTACACTTCTGCAGGCCCATGAGGTCACAAGATACCCAAAAAGCACATTCAACTTGGCCATGATGAAGTCACGGTCAGCAGATCACTAGGAGTGACGGAGCAGTGGCACTGCATGACATAGGACTGGCTCCGTTTCCACGACCTCATGGCAGGCAGTGTGGTGCGTCTCGTGGACCAGCAATGCCCTTGACCACAAAATGCTGAAGCACCTTTTCATTGCTGGTGGTGAAGTCCAGTCCTGGTTTTCGTCTCAGACAGTTCAGTACTTCAGCATTATGATTGGTGATGAAAGATCATGAGTGCAGGGATCCGCTATATGGTAGTTTCCCAAAATAAGGGGACCCCAATATAGCCCCAAAATACTATAGTCCTTATTATTGGGACCCCCAAAAAGGTACCCCTAATTTTGGGAAACCCCCATATACAACCTTCCAAACTACGCATCAGGTAGTCGGAAGGTCGTTGTTGCCTACCAAGGCCCAGGTGGAAGGCCTGCTTCTTGAGCTTGGACAAGTTTAGGGTTTGAGAGTTTTGGAAAACAGATAAGGTTTAGGGTTTAGGGTTTAGGGTTTAGGGCAAGGCCTAACCCCCAAACCAGAAACCCTACACCAAATGTACCTTCACTGAACCCATCTAAACCCTAGACCCTAGCCCATGACCCACTGTCGTCCTTTACAAGCCCTGTGAACAACCTTGACATACGAGCAGTCGCTCATTGGGACTGTTAGAACCCTGACCTAAGCCCGGGCTTTAGGGTTGAGGGTTTCAAGTTCAAGCCTTAGACCCCAAATGTGAAATGTTCAATTGATTTTCTGCCGGCCGTGACCTCCATGCGTAGCTTGGCACCTAAATTGTGCTCCTAAACCCAAAACCCTAAACCCTAAACCCTTAACCCCGACCCCTAACCCCTTTAGGGTTGAGGGGCTCCTCCTGTGGGCTCTGAACTTCACGGGTCGCAGGGTTCAGTGCTTCAGAGTGGTAGACCCTAAGGCTCCAGGACCCCCATAGTGAGATCCCAAACCTTAGCCCCCAAAGCCCAAACCTTCCCCCAGAAAGCCCCAAATATCCTAGGAGCCTTAGGGTAGATCCTAAACCCTTCTATGCTCGGAGTGAACTTTGAGTTGACTGTTCGCCCCTGGCATGAATGATAGAGAGTTTAGGGTTTAGTTTACAGGTTTAGGATTTAGGGTTCAGTTTATAGGTTTCGGATTTAGGGTTCAGTTTATAGGGTTCAGTTTATAGGGCTTAGGATTCAGGTTTAGGGTGTAGGACTTTGGACTCAAGAGCCCTTCCTCAACCCTAGCATTGCCAATCCCCTTCCCGTAATTTTCCAAATAACACCTACAGAATTGGTGCTATATTGGGGGTATTCATTGCTAGGGGATGGGGTTGTTCATTCGTAGGGGGAGGGGATTCATGTCAGCAATCCTGAACCCCAAACCCACTTCTGACCTCAGTAACTGCGGATTCAGGTCTATCCTTTTCTTGGTTTAGGGTTTAGGGCTGCCTTCGGGTACTGAAGGAATCTTGCACCACCCTATGCACGCTGTACCCTCAACTTACAGCAAAGTAGGTGATCCTAAGTGGTGCAGAATGTCCTCCATTCACCGCAGCAGCTTGCTTTAGGGTAGTGGTTCTGAGTGGGGCCATTAATCATGTATGATGATGCCTGCAAACTGCTGCCATAGCCCATAGCTAGGGTATGGCATGCCCTAACACCTCCCCATATGAAGAACCCCAAGTCAGCAAAACCTTAGTCTCACCGCAACAAATGACCGCGGCTGAAAGGTTTAGGGTCTATAGGGATAATGGAAAAGAAAATGGAAACTACTATAGTATATTGGGGTTATATAGGGATAATGGAAAATAAAATGGAAACTGCTATAGTATATTGGTAGGGTTAAAGCCCAAACCATGGTTCGCCCTGATTTCTCAAGCCCAAAGTTGTTCACCCTTCACCCAGACATCTCAAATCCCAAAAAAGCATTAAAATGGCCTTCACACCCATCGTGTGGGGGTCAAGATCATTACCATAGGTAGTTGTGAGGTTTAGGCAAATCCCAGTATTACCCCAATCTAACCCTGATATAACCCTAGCATAACCCTAACATAACTCTTATGTAACCCTAATATAGCCCTAACATAAGTTGACACTAACATAACCCTAATATAACCCTTATGTAACCCTAATATAACCCTAACACAACCCTAATATAACCCTTATGTAACCCGAATATAGCCCTAACATAAGTTGGGTTGCTGTTAAGGAACTTAAATTAAGTTACTATATTGGGGAAACCCTACTATTTACTATATATACCCATTATAGTAACTTAATTTAAGTTCCTTAAAAGCAACCCTAACATAAGTTGGGAGGTCTAGGCAAATCCTGATGTGCCTCTTCTTGCTCTGCTGTCTCATGGTACTCAGTGTGTGCAGCCTGGGTCTCCAGCTTTAGGGTTTAGGGTTTAGGGTTTATAGGTAGGTATATAGGGTTGTATAGGGATTATGGGGTATAGGTAGGGGTAATACAGGGATGAATATATAGGCGTTTGTAGGTTAATAGAAGTGGTAAGTAGAGTTTCAAGTGATATCAAGTTCATGAATTGCATTTGTGCTTTGTAACTTGCTCAGACCTGTGCGTTTACTTTCGAGTACGGGCTTTATGGCATGGGAGCCCTGCGGGGAAGCTCGCAGGTAATATGGTGTGGATTAAAGCAAGGTTCTGTAGAAACTCATCATGCAAATCACGGTTGTAGCCGGTGGCTTGGAAAATGAGGCAGTATGTTTTGGGAGCTCTTACGCCAAGAGCCAGCTTGCTGTTGGTTTAACGGTATACCTCTCAAGTTCCCTAACACTCGCAGAAGCTGCCATGCAAATCTTGATAACAGCAAGACTAGTAGCAATATGGCCCAGCAATACCACTCCAGCAGTCACGCTGAACCCTCGCCCCTTAACTTGAGAACTACAAAATCGAGGAGTTTGGGGTAACCCCCACGCCCGTAGTTAGGACCTTACTACGGCCATAATATGATAATTAGGCTTGGGTTGACAAAATGTTCTCTGAATTAGCTTCGTGGTCGCTGCTTGGCTTCTATTCGGAGGATAGAACGATGAGTCCGAGGGTTCAGGGTTCAGGGCTTAAGGTTTAGGCTGTGTTGCTGTTAAGGAATTTGAATTAAGTTGCTATAAGGAAACCCCATTTTTACCACATTACCCGCGGTAACTTAATTTAAGTTCCATAACAGCAACCCAGTAGGGTGAATGGGCCCGGAGATGTCTTGCGGGTGACACGGCCAGGGCCCATGAGGATACCAAGACTCTGCACCCCACACCCTCCCAAACTAAACCCTAATCCCAAACCCTAAACTCCCGAACCCCGAAGCCTGCCCAAGCCCTAAGTCAAAAAGCCCTAAATCCATCTAAGTCCCATAAAGCCCTAAATGACCAACCACCGAAGCCCTTTCCAAGAGCGCGGCAGCGACGCATAGAGTGCTGCAGGAAGGCATAGGCTAAAGAGGACACCCAGGGTGCAGCCCAGCCTTTCGGAATTTAGGGGGTTTAGGGTTTAGGGTGAGGATGATTGGAAGTAGGCCCTACCGGGGGTCATAAGCGTTTGTAGCGGTGAAGGGTCTAGGCTCTGGGGTTCAGGGATATTAAGCCTCCACCCCACCCGCCTCCACGCCCTACATAGTCCTATATCATCGTATATTGGGAATATTGGGCTAGTTGCCTGTCTGTGTGGGGGTTGTTATATGACACGAGGACTGCTTAGGCTTTAGGCTTCAGGGGTTTGGGCCTGGCAAGGAACGGAAAGTCAAACGGAAAAGCAAGTGGAAGGAGGGCCAATAAGGATAGACGACTGAGGGAATCTTGCTGGTGCCTGATCTGAAAAATGTAAATGTGGCAACTACTGTATCATTGCTACCCCAAATCCCCCGCTAGTTACCTGGTAGTTACCTACAGCCAACCAATTGCAGCAAGTGAGTTTGGGCTGCGAATTGCAGTTGAGGTGTCCTTTCCCATCCTCTTCAAAGAATCTATGAACCTCAGGCTCCTACGTTGTGTAGGCAATGTGATTCAGAAACCCTCAAAAGGTTTCAGGGATAGGATGAGAAGGAGGACCTGCGGCTTCGGGTTGAGGAGTTCAGGCGTATATAGGTTCATAGGTTGAGGTTAAAGGGAGGATTCAGGATTTGGGGGCTTGCAGACTTACCGATGAAGGTTTGGGGCCTAGGGCTTAAAGCAAGTTTAAGCTTTTATGAGGCCTCCAGGTCTGGAGTTTAAAGTGTGCGGCTTGGCTTGACATGCTTCAGGGCTCAAGATATTGGTTGTGTGGGTCTACCTGGGAAGTCCAACAACCAGAAAGGACACAGGGGTGGACTTTGGGCCAAAGAGAAGTTTAATCAGACACTCCTGTATTGAATTGCCTACACCGCATTTTGTCGAAAGCTGAACCCTGCACCCCGAACCCAAAACCTCCGCCACTGCCTAGTCAAAAGCCCATACTTCCAACCTTAAAAGGACACACTATCAGCCACGCGGCAAGGACAGAACCTTCGTGAGTGAACCTAGCGCCTGCAATGGTTCAGGATTGACGCATTGCGGGCATCAGGGTTCAGAGTTTAGGAGGTAAGGGTATTCAGATGATTCGGGTGTAGGGTGCACCTAAAAAGCCTAATCACCCATAATAATGGGCGACTGTAACCCAAAGATAATAAATTAGGGGAAAGTAGACTACAATTAGTCTACTTCTAGGTAGGGCTTTGGCATATATTCTTTCGGTTAAGAGGAAGACGTAAAGGTCTGAAGAATGATGCTTTTGGGGATTGAAGCGGGCTATCTTTGGGAAGTGTATTTGGGAGCATACCAAGCTTCTAAACGCATGTTCCTTTTACTGGGCTGCAATAATAAGATGAAAAGACAAACTACATCCATCACCCTAAACCCTAAACCAACCCTAAACCCTAAACCAGGTTTGTTGTTGTAGGGCCTTGGGAGTTGGAAGGCTCAAGGCGGGCAAAAGGCCCTGGCATACAAGGATTAATTACAAAGGGTCTGGGGAATATACTTGCGCCCCTTGGACCTTTAGAGACCTGCAGGCTTTCATAAACCTTCGTCTGGAAGTATGGCTTCCCCCCAGAAGACAGAAACATGCAAAATCATCCCATACATGTTGATTAATATTGCTACGAGCATGGGGCCCTAAAACCCCAAACCCTAGATGGACTGCATGAGTCTTGTGACATGCCACATGAGATCTTGCAAGAACCGACAAGCCTCAGAGTCGAAGGGCTATGGACAACCCGAAAAGCAGCAACCTTCCCCAAACGAACATGAAAGCCATGATAAGCCCTTTAAAAGCACAGTAGTCTTTATAGAGCCGCATTCATCTGGGGGGTGGGTACAACGCTGAGCCCATTTCACAAATCTAGAATGCCATAAGGCAAACGCGAGTCGATAAAACTCGACAATGGTTTCCAGCCCTAGATCAAGACATGCGAGCCTCAGACCTCTGCACACCATCTGACACCCTACGAAACCGGTCCACTCCTGTAGATACCTGCAATGTCCCCTGTGACCCTTCATATTCCAACCCCAAGCCCAAAAACGCAAACCCCAAGCTCTAAAGACTTGAGAACCCAACAGTACTCAGTACACTGGCTTTCATCGTCTTTCCCCTTCAACTTCATATTGTACACGCTTTGAAAGCAACCCTATACACTGCCTGTATAGTTAGACACACACATATACATATATATATATATCTCTCTCTCTCTCTCTCTCTGTCTCCATCCCTGTCTAACCCCGATACCCTGCTTTGGAAGATAGCCTGAGCAGCTCCTGCCCCTGCAGCCAGTGCTGCGGCCGCTGAGGCGGCCCGGCCGACGCTACCGCGCAGGAAGCCTCAGTAGCGTTGGGTTCTGGGAGTTTAGGTTTGGGGCTTCAGGGTTTAGAGTTGAAGGGTTTTAGTCGTAGGGTTTAGGGTTGTGCGGTGGAGTGTTAGGGTGTAAGGTTTTTGGTCTGTGGCTTTAGGATTTTAAGGCTTCAGGGTAGGGTGTTAGGGTTTTAGGTTTGAGGGCTTAGGGTTTGGGGGGGTTAGGGTTTTAGGGCTTGGGTTTTTAGGGTTCAGGGTTTCAGGATGTGGCCCAAAGTTTTTTGAGTTCAAGGTTCTTGGCTTGGGCTTTGACAAGCAAGGCCATGAAGCTTGCGGCATGAGATTCAGCCCCCACGTCTCTGTCGAAGTCTCCAGACAACAGGACCCTGACCTGAAGTGAACACAGAAAAGGAACCCAAATTGAACCCTGTGGCGGTTCCCATACGCAGAGGGCCCGAATATGGGCCCCAATGCATGCTCCTTATCATGGAAATCCCAAAGGCGGCGCTGAACGTTGGAAAAACAAAACGTGTAGCCCCCCATTGAAGAAGACCTTTAGAGGCACTTACGGCCGTGCAGGCCAGCCGTGGGATGACCTAGGGGTGTATAGAGACCTGGGTTTAGGAAGTTTAGGGTTTAGGGGTTTAGGGTTTAGGCTTTAGGGGGCTGAAGTTTTTCATGAAGGTAGGTCTATGGAAATCCTTCAAGAACATGGGTTCCTGGAGGAGGTGATTGAATTCTGCCTCTACTGTTTGCGATGCATGGGGGGGGTTGCAAGGCAGGTCCAGAGCTTTTGGGAGGCTTGCAACCCTAAGCCCTAAAGTCGGCCCTGATACTGCCGACTGCAGGAGACTGCAGGGTTTTGGCGGTGAAAAGAAATTCTCGCTAGCTGTCGTGGGTTGAGGTCTTGCGGGGCTTTAGACTGAAGTTTTGGTGGCTCAGACTGTCAGGAAGCTCCCATAATGGAAATCATGGTATGCCAGGATACAAAGGGTTTTGGGTTTAGGGGGTTATAGGATCCCCTAATTTTTTTTAAAAAAAGCCTGTCAAGCATCATTTTGAGAAGCTCCCCCATTCAACCGCGTACAAGGGGCGCCGCCAGCCTGGACCCAAGGAAGCCGCGAGTGCCTACGTGGAGGTCAGGGTTAAGGCTTTAGGTCTTAAGGTTTAGGGTTTAGATTTTAGAGCTTAAGGTTTAGGGTTCCGGGCTTTGGGATTTAAGGCTAGCAGTTTGGTGTTAGGGTTTGATTCAGGGCTTGGTTTTCGGCCGTGTAGGACTTAGAGCGCAATCTTTTGCATACTGAACACCCCCAGTTCTCAAATGGGCCCTCCCGAAAGTATGTTCTAACTGGGTCCTCCTAGATGATAACAATTGACCAGAAATTAAGGGAGCGGGGCATGTTTCAGGCGGGGTGATTCAAAGTTAGGATAAAGAACTAATCATAAAAAGTGGGCTACAAGTTCTGAAGGAGGGCTCGGGATTAGGAAGTTTAGGGGCTCCGAGTTCACAGCTTGAGGGTTTGATGGTTTGATACATGGGTTTTACCTAGACCGATTCTAGCCTGTAACTAAAAGACTCGAACCGCGCACACGCTTGAAACTATACGTGATGGCAGAATGACCTTCGAGACAGCTATTTTGTTCTTCCGGCTTGCAAAGCACGAAAGAATGGATCCATACAATCAGGCAAGTTTTCGGGGCAAAGGTGAAACAAACTGGTGACAAAACTCTGACTCTGAGACTTGGTGTAGTAGAGCGGCGCTGCGTGGTTGTGAACGAAATTAGAATTCAATGTTCAATACAAAAATGCATGTCCTTCACAAGTTTGCACAAAAATGGCCTTCAGTTGTCATCCCGTACAGCTTTTGCAGCTCTTGACCGAGCTTAACTGAATCCGACCGCGGCCTCTCTGAGGGTGATGACAGCCGTCGCCAGTTTGGCCACATTCCTCATGATGCAGGCTTTAGGCTTCGGACATTTTGCAGCAAACTGCGAAAAATCTGCCTGGAACTGGAAATTTTGCTTCTTAGGCTTCACAGTCGGAACAGCTTTGTAGTTGTGGGATAACATTAAAGCATTAATGAGTTCACCATATATATATATACATATATGGAAAGAGACTCACAGAGACCATAGCTTGCACTGTAGCTAGTTCTGTTGCTTACCAAAGCAAAGGGGCCTAGTGCCAAGGTAGACTAATACATACAACCTTCGACCCAAAGCCTGGCCTGCAAAGTCAGAACACAAAGGTCAACCATGGGCCAAGAGAAGTATAAAGGAACACTACTTGGTCGGACGGACTTGGTAAGTCGGTTGATGATGGGAATAGCTGGAGTCTTTAATATGGCTTATGGGAATTATACGTAAGTACATTTTATTGTTCGCCTGGCTCCACGCGCAGAGCCATGCTTTCATTTCTGTATCACTGGCTCGAAGTTTTGTGCAACATGAACTTGTGCTCATGCTCTGCCCTCGCAACGAACACTACCAAAGAGGCCTCGCTGCGATCATAAGAAACTCCCGTTGTGCCTACTTGAACTCCTATCAATTCCCGCAATCCTCGCAAAGGGTTGCTCAGCCAGGAAGCATCAATCCAAGCGTGAGGCGTGCAAAAGCCATCCAGGGATCAAGGACGAAGTCCTCAACTTGCTTCGGGTGTAGGGTCTGGGCATTGGGGTATAAGGGGAGTGGGGGAATGAATGCCTCAAAACACCCCAACATGGCCTTCCAAACTGGAAGCTGCATTCACCTCCCTCCCTGTCCTGAAGCTATAAACTCAAATCTTGCGCCCTGGCACCTACTTTCACTTCTGCGTGAATGATGGGTAAATTAGTATTCCAAAGGCCGAACTACAGGCACTTTCGTGCTACTGTCTATATGAATGCCCCTTGACCCGCTGAGTTCCAGGAGTTCAAAACAGGCTGTGAAGCTGCACTCCCCAAAACAAACCTAGACCCTTTTCAGAAGGTCTTTAGGGTTCAGAGTCATGCGATTGGGATTTCATATGGGTTTGAGGAAGTAGGGCTTTCAGACAGGAAAAGGCAATTTTCTCAAACGCATGGCAACACTTTTATAGGTGCTGATCGGAAAGTCTGCGCTTCTTGGAGCACATAGGAGAACCTATGTTCAAAAGTTGACGGTCGTGTTGTTTTCTGGTAGTTCAACCAAAGGAGGCTCTATTCTTTCTCGTAAACGACTTCACAATTAAACTACTATGTCGAGGATCTATCTAACTCTATCTTGGGGGTGATAGGTATAGAACCTCCATTAAACACACCGAAGGTTCAAGATGGGCAAAACCCACTACTCCAAGCAGCTCCCCCTAAACCCTAAACCCTAAACCCTAAACCCTCGCACAACCGAGCTGTATGGCCTAGGCTTTGATTTGAGGGCTTAATCACGGGATTCTAATGGGGCCCGCAACGTGTGCCGCCCTAAACTAAGAAGGCTCAATTGGCCACAATCCCTAAACCCTAAACCCTAATTTCTAAACCCTAAACCCTACTGAGTGCTTATAATCCATGATGAGGCCATGGCAACTCATGGCTTAAGGTTCAGAAGCATCACAGCACGAACAACAGTTAACCCTAAAACCCTTAACCCCTGAACCCGAAGAAATGTCCCTGAACCCTAAATCCTACCCTAAACCCTACACTCCTAAACCCCTAAAGCCCTAAACCCCTACACCCTGTAGATCATCATCCTCCAGGACGTTGGAGGATACCTCCGAACCATGAAGGTAGAGACCGCCCGCGCCAACCAGGGCGTAGCAGGGCCTTAGGATCTTTAGGATACTAAGGGTTTAGGGTTTAGGGGTTGTAGATCTAGGCTTTAGGGTTTAGAGAGTCAGGGTCAGGGATTTAGGAGTTAGGGCCTCCTTTTCCAGGGAGCCCAGTAGAAATGTTCCTTGGTGGTTAGCGGGAGATGAGGAAATGGAAAAGAACATGGAAACTTATATTCCCTTAGTCCCTACTAACCAGCAAGAAGTTTACAGCATCTTTCGGAGGATTCTGTAGGGACTAGCTAGAGGGATCCATTCCCCCTACCCTAAACCCTAAGACCTATACATGACCCCAAGGCATTGGAACTTCATTTCTTCCTGGTCACTACTAGGGAGTGAAGGAATGGAAATGAAAACGGAGTCTCACATGCTAGTTGCTTTTAGGCGCGTCCGTTTTGTCCACATATTCCAACTATTTGAGGTCTAGGATTCAGAGAGGTTGCTGCGGAATCAAGGAATGGAGGAGAAAATAGGTACGGTGCGCGTGTCTTGTCTGGGCTGTTAGCCATCGGAAATGTAGGCGCGTGCCATCGTTTTCCAAAGTTTGAAGTTTACGATGACATCATCGTTTTGCTGAATGTGTTCTCTTTACAAATCAAAACCACTTCGTGTACGGCCCAGTGTCCATCCTTGTCGTACCTCCTACGACGCATAAAACAACCGCGCATCAGAATATCCTAAAACCTAACTCTGAACTCGTAAGCCCAACATACACAATCTCTACGTACACACATGGCCCACATTGCCGCATACATATAGTCTAGCAACGTTATAACATATATACATACATGCCCCTGAAAGGATTAGAAAATTGTTCTCATTTAGGTAGTTCCATTGTTTTTGGATCACTTAGAGGTCTGGTAAAAGACCTGAACCCTACATCCCGGACTCTAAACCATAAATCCTAAACTTAGGTTGAGGGTTTGGAGTTTAGGGGTTAAGCCCTAAACTCTAAATCCTAATGTTCTGGGACTGCAAAGCAGCATCGCTAGGCCAAGGATGACGAGACGAATCACAGCACCGGCCTGTAAGCACAGCAAAGATGCAAAGTTGGGTAATCTTAAGGGTCCAAGGACCCAAATAATAGGGTCCCTTTAAGGGGGGTTGTAGGGGGGATATATAAGGATACATGGGGGCTATATAAGGGTCCAAGGACCCAAATATTAGGGTTTTAGGGTCCAACTACCATCATATTTATGGTATTAGGGCCCGAAAGCCCTATTATTTGGATCCTTGGACCCTTAGGGTAAGCTACTTGGCACGTAGGACGGGCTAAGCCTTAGGCACCTGTAATTGGAGTATAAGGGAGTCCCAAAAGGTTACAGAAGCTTCAGGGTCTAATGTCCAAGCTAAGTCCCAAGGAGCAATGTGGGTGACAAGTACAATAACTGCAAAGGAAACTGCTATTTGGTTTAAGCTTAGGGGCCTACTTAGACAATAGTGGAGATGTGGCTCCAAGTTCAGGTAGTGCAGGGGCTTACACGAGCTTGCTTAAGTAGAAGCGATCTGTGGGAACCCTTTCAAGGGGCTATAGGGCATTATAGGGGTGCATGATATAGTGGAGGGGCCGAAATAGGTAGCATAGTGGAGAGAATTGAAACTAGGACGAGTGGAGGGATTATAATGGATTGTGAGGCAGGGGCCATTTTTTGTCTATAGGGTTCGGGGGTATGCCAGTCATACCATAATCATATACAGAGCAAAAGAGATCTTCCTTGGTACGTCTTCCAGCTTCTGCAGTGCCGTTGGGTCCATGGTGGGGGCCAATAGGGACATACGGTGATGTATAGGGTTTAGGGCTTAGGGCTTCTCAAACTTGAGGTGCCTTTAGGATTTATGGGAATTACAAAAGGAATATATAAACTGCCCTTTTAGGGGTTTTAGGGTTTAGGGTTTTTTGGGTTTAGGATTTTAGGGTTTAGGGCTCTTAGGCTTTAGGGTTGGTCCTTGAGGGTTACGTCAAGGTTGTTCAAACACTTTGGGTTACTGCTAATGAAGACCTAATATAAACCCAGAGCCCTTGACAACACCTGGCCTTGGGCTTATCGTCGCGCGAGAGCTCGGTGTCCAACTGGCACAGAGGATTTACGGTTTAGGGTTATATACGGGTTAAATAGGGGATATATAAGGTTATATTTGGGTTATATAGTCTCCACGGAAGGAACGTAAATACTGTAGTTCTCATGGTGGTCGAGGGATTAGGATTGAGGGTTTTGGGTCGTGAGCTCGCAGCTTGAGAGTTTAGGGGTATAGGGATGCAGAATCAACCTTTGACATGTAGGCGCGCACGACATTTGGGTCTGGGGTAGTTTGAAGTGTGCCAGCGCAAGCCTGGGAACAGACTCCATCTCCTCCTATTTTGCTTGTGCATCATGTAACACTCAGTCACCATACCTGCAATGAATATATTGCAACAACTGCATCCTCCTGCCTGCGTGCTTGCTAAAATTAATGACATACTGATCATCCTGCACTTACCATGGCAATGCTCAACCCTCCACAGGCCTGCATCATCGTAGTATGGCAGAGGAGTGACATTAACCTCAGGCGCATGGGCAGGGCTGCATTCCTGGACAAATGTACAGGCTTGTGTTCGGGGCTTGAGGTGTTGGCTTAGCTTGAGGAACTTGGCCATGCCTCGCAAGAAATGGCATTTTTGTGGCCTGAGTTCCCATATTCCCTCAACTCTTCCACACCCCTAGGATTCCAAGAACCGGCCCGAAAAAGGGGGGGAATTCAGACACAAAATTGTATTGCAATCGGAGCCCAGGTTATAGGGACTCCTTGGTAGGCGAACCATGTAAGATCATCCGTTGATACGTGTCTGATACAAGATTGCACTGAAGACGTCATTCAGATCAATAGCTGTACTCTATATTGGCCATGGGATCCTGCGAGAAAAGGTCTATTTGAGTACATTGTCTTGGTATGTACATGGAGCGTGAACAAGCCGAGTCACAGCACAGGTGGCCCCTGCCAGAAGAGGTCTGAATCCACCTGCCAGTTTCTGGGTTTTAGGGCCAGCTAGACCCCTCAAGTCCCCCCCCAATTCCAGCAACACCAAATCCAACACCCTGAACCCTAGATCCTAAACCCTAGACCCTGAACGCGGACCCGCAGAAGTCATGAGGGATGTTACCGCGTAATAGCAGCGTTGGGATCTACATAGGGTTTTACGGGTTTGGGGTTCAGGGCTGTAAAGTTTTAGGGTTTTAGGGCTTAGGGTTTTCAAAGCTTGGGGTGGATTGCTGAGCCCTTGGGGAGTATATAGGGGGCATATAGGATGCACAGGGGTATATAGGGGCTATATGGGGCTTAGGGATGTTACCCAATAATGGAAAATCAGCTGGACAAGAAAAAGAACAAGAAAATGCAAACTGTGCTTTAAGGCGGTTAATATTATAGGCAATGAAGGGTAGCGGCCTAAAGCAATCCACCACGTCGCTTCGGTCCGCGACCGCCCCATCCAAGAACCCGGTAGTCCCAGCATTTCCTAGCTTCCATATCTTCCCAGAAACAAGAGTAGATGTCCATTCTTGTCAAGTGGGGGTTGTTCCACAGATCTACTATTGGGAAAGCACTTCGTTACAAGGGGCAACAACACTTTAGCCCCAAGCCCTGCACCACCTCGGCCCTCTTAAACGGTGAAAAAAGAGAGCAAATGATTGTCTTTATTGAAAATAGCCTCCTCAAATGGACACCAGAGATATACATTCACTGATGCTCCTCAGGAACCCTATATACACTCACCAATACCTGCCATAAAATCCCACCTCATATCCCTGTACAGGGAGGACTACGCCCTTCCACTCCCAATAGGCCCGCCACTTTTGAATGTTCGCGTCCATTTGATCCTTCACTATTCCACGCATTTTGGTCCGAAGCTCTGAACCTTCAACCCTAATATATCCGTATGTAACACCCATATTCCCCTGTTGGAAGGAATCTTGCGCTCCTACGCCCTCAGCAAAAGCTTTAGACAATACAACCGTGGCCTGTTGCCTTTCCATAAAACCAAATCTGATGTACACCCGAAAAACCTTGAAAGGGAACCTGTACATTTTTGCACTTATTCTAAACTCTAATTCCATGCCTGGGCAATAGCTGATGGCCAGGGAACCCATGCAGCGTTGAGCGCCTTGAAGACTGCTAAAAGTGTGAGCCAAAGGCTTCTGTCAGGATTTAGCCCCAAAGGGCCTCTTCAAAGTGTAGGATATAGTGCTCCTGAAGTAGATACAATATGGGGTATATGGGGATCTTATTACAATATACCCAAAGCCGTACTGTATCTACTTAAGGGGCACTATAATTTGAAGGCGCCCCAATCCGACTACATCAGAACCCCATGCATAGGTGCTCAGGAGCCTCAGTGCAGGCTCAAGCGTTCAGGGGTAGCTCGAGGGGGTGGACTACCTGGTCTACCTTGTGGTCCCTTATAATCTCCAAATCCTCCGTCGTACTTCACACCTTGGCGTCCCAAAAACTGTCTAGCAGGGTCATGTCATTTTGAGGTCCACAGCCAGGGGCACGAGGTCTGGACATCCGATTAGGAGGTTTACAGCTGAGTGGAGCTTCACCAGATGCACATGATCTAGAAAAGTAAGCCACCCTAAGCCCTAAACCCTATATAGTAGTTTCCATTACCCCAATATTACCCTAATATAACCCCAAATAACCCAACATAACCCTAATATAACCTTGATATTCTGAGAAGTATCCAGCCAGCAGAGTTTCAGGGGTGCCCACCTACTTGCAAAGACGCTGCAACAAAACGACTCCCCATATATCTCCAGACCCCAAACGAACCGCAAATTTCTCTGGAATCCAAGCCCAGCTGAATTCAAACTGCGGCCCTTACATCCAAAAGGTCTTAGAAGTGCTCCATCAAAGATTCCACTGACCCAGAGGTCGTACCCCAAAAAAGTGCCTCCAATATGGTAGCAAGTTAGCCCTTACCTGAAGCAAGGTAGTCCCACTAGGGTTCCTCAAAAGGATCCTTAAACTCAAGGGTCTATAGGGTTTGGGTTTACGGTTTGGGGTTTAGAGGTTAAGGGTACTGGAACTCTCGACTCTCTCGGGGTGTTTGGGTTTCAATTCCTCTGGGTGAACCACTGAATTTGGGGCGACCACAAAGAGGACTCTAGTGGACCCTAGGGGAACCTCTGGGCCATATTGGGGTATACTGGGAAAACACAATCAGGTACGACCTTAGGGGTACAACACGTAATCCCTTTAGATTCTATGCCACCACAGCACCTGGGACGCTAAGCGCCAGAGCCTTGCGAAGCTTGAGCGACTCAATTTCGGGCTTAGGATTTAGAAATTCAGGGCTTAGGTTTAGGGTTTAGGGTTTAGGGGCTGGGGCTGAGGTACTATCAACAATATGCATGTTTCGCATTTATTTGGTTCAAGTATACGGCAAAAGCAAAATTAGACCCAACAACAACCCGGGTTTCAGGATTGGGGTTAGGGTCTATGCTATGTACCCCAGAGGAATGCATGGCAAAGCCCGGAGGATGATAACAGGATAAGATAAAGGTTTTAGGGCTCAGGGTGCAGGGTATAGGGCTTAAGTAAGTCGATAAACCACTTGCACAAACAGCCTATCAGCCTCAAAGCCTCTGAAGCAGGGCCTTCCGCTAGAGCTGGGAATCCCCGAAATATGAAGGAATCCCCTGGAGAAAAGTAACATCTCTTTGCAGGAACGGCGAAGCAGGGTATTACATAGCCGGAAGCCGTTACTGGGGGAACTCGCAGGAGGGGAGCTTTCAGGAGATAGGACTCACGGAAATCGTGTGGAGAAAGCCCTCTAAGGCTAACACTCACGTACCGCATGATCTTGGCTGTCCATGGTTACCTTGCTGCTGTCTATGCTGCAACGATGAAACATAACCCCTTTATCATGGTGTTTTCGGCTCGTTCATCCTTGAAGCAACATACACTCACGGTAAAAGGTGGGGTCCGTGTTTGTGCCCCGCAAGACACAAATGGCATCCACATGTTCATTCAACAATATTCCCAATGCACGTGATATTCGATGTATACGCTCAGGCCGAGCAGCAGCACGACGAAGAAGTAGGTTAAGCACCTGCATCGCGAAGGCAACCAAAAAACTATTCTAATACTTTGCCCACCTTCCCATTCAATCCCCTGTAGCTCTCCTCGCAACAGTCCTTGCCAAATCATGAAACAAAATATAAACATGCATTCCATGAAGCCTAAACCTTACCTTAGGTTCCATTTCTTTTGCGTTCCACAAACCCTAAGCCCTACATGACCCCAAAGCCATTCTGATTGTTCAGCTTCTACAGCTCAGGTGCGCCCCTGCTTCATGCCCGCAACTCACCACAAGCCTGTGTCTCTTCATGCCTGCAGAAATCTCTAATACTCGATAAGTTTCACGATTAATGCAAGTCGTGAAAGCATGGGTTCAGGATCCACGTAGCTGTTTCATTTTAAGAAAAACTTTTCGTGTATATTCTGATTTCATCCTGAACAGCAAAGATCAAAGCAGCTTTAGACAAAGATCCTTGCAACCTGACCCATGATAATGGTGGTAGTGGTGGTAGTGGTGGTAGTGGTGGTAGTGGTGGTAGTGAGGGTAGTGGTAGGAGTAGCAGGAGTAGCAATAGTCGTCGTCGTAGCACGAGCAACAATAAGTTAAGAAGCAATCGCAAGAAGAATAATGATCACTACAAACCCAGCAAGAAGCAGTCAGCAAAGCTGAATCTAGTTCAGTGGTTGGCGACTTCGTGCCACTTTATTAACTACAAGCTGCATTGCATGGTAAAACAAACTATAGGAACCAAAAAATCTACACCCTGCATCTCAAGCCCTACACCCTAAGCATGCTGTCCAATCGACTAGTAGAGCCCAATTCATGTCCATGTTCTTGTCCGCTTGATTCTCCAGTACTATACTTTAGCCCGATCCCAGAACCCTAGACCCTGTATATCCCTAACCACTTTGAAGGAACTTTAGCCAAGGCACAAGAAACTGAGCATCGAGACACTCGTCAAAGAGTGCAAACCTTCAGAATTTAGGGGAGTTTAGGGTTTAGGGCCTAGGGTTTTCAATAAAAAGTTCCCGAGTAAGAGGCAATAATTGCTTTATTAGCTTGGGTGCCATTACAAGGCGTGTATGTATTAAGCAAGAAATCCGAAATCACCACTGACTTAACTAGTTGCCAAAGCTTTGAAGCCTACGCTGCCCTCCCTTAGACGAACATGAAAGCCCACAATCTTGGCCCCTTGTTAGGAGAACTTTGGGACCCTGGGAAAAGGAAAATATGGAGGTCTGTCAAAGTGAAGTCGTGGTCTCGGTTCGGGTACACTGTGTAAGGTGCTGTACTACACTGGCAGCTCAAAAAGCGACCAGCCTTTTGATTCTGGCGGCAAACCAGAAGTAAAGGCTAGCCCTCGGGACACGACCAAGTTTCGGCGATCAGGGCTCTATGAAGACTGCCCAAAACCTAGGTCCGAAAACCGAACAAGGCCTTGGGCGGCCAAAGCCCTGAATCATCCATAACCACACCCCGAGCTTGGGCCTGGCCACGCTAAAAAAAGACATGAAGCAACTGAATTGCGGTTAAGGAACTTAGTTTAAGTTACCTTAAGGTTTAGGGTTTGGGGTTTAGGGCTTTAGGGTTTGGGGTTTGGGGCTTTAGGGTTTGGGGGTTCGGGGCTTTAGGGTTTGGGGTTTTGGATTTTGGGTTTAACCATCATACGAGCCATAGTCTAAACTCCGAGTTATCCCCCTTATAAGCCCTATAATGCGATCCTATCATCCCATATATAACCCGCTTTAAGGAGTTTAGACTATAGCTTATACGGGTTCATAGGGCTCGCGATTTAGGGAATTAAGATACCATAGTGAATCCACATAGCCAAAAATGAGGTTTCCTTATGATAGAAACTTAACTTTACGATCCTTAACAGCAACCCCGAAAAATGAAGCAGAGCTGACTGCTCCGAGCGGCTTTTCTGACAGGCGAGTGGAAAGACTGCCAGCGAAATCAGCAGTAGAACACGCTCTCTTGGCATGCCTTGGGCATGATTTGGGCATGATTTGGGGGTTTCCCAAAATTAGGGGTACCTTTTTGGGGGTCCCAATAATGAGGACTATAGTATATTGGGGTCTATATTGGGGAAACCTGAATTTGGGGAAACTACCATTTAGCGCGCAGGCTCCCCTTACAAGACATACAAAAAGCACCAAGACTTTCGGAAACTCCCCGAAGGTCGTGTAAGATCAAGCACGTGAGTGGGGGCTTGCAAGAATTAGGATCCACCTTGCACGCCCCAAATGAACACACAAAAAGGCACCAAATTTCCTCAAGCACAACATGCTGAACCGTGCATGAAACCCCAAACCCCCAAGCCTATAACAGAAGCAGACCCTGCGTTCATTTAAGTTCGCAAAGTCATTCTCATTACATGTTCCCTTATGCGCTCTAATAATCCTCACATAAAACCTTGAACCCCTAAACCCCAAACCCTAAACCCTAAACCCTAAAGCCTAACCCTGAACCCTAAACCCTAAACCCTAAACCCTAACCCTGAACCCTCAAAAACCTCTACTCCCAAGGCAGGCCCTGGTGCAGGGCGCGGGATGCGCCTGGCAGAGGCGCCGCAGGGGAGCGCCACTGCTTGGAGTCTCCTTCAGTTGAGGTCTTAGGGTTTAGGGGTTTAGGCCTGCGGTTTAGGGTTTAGGGTTTAGGGTTTAGGGTTTAGGATTTAGGGTTTAGGGGTTTCCCCAAACAAGGGGACCCCAATACAGACCCCAAAATGGGACGTATAAGCCTTATGCTAGGGACCCTTAAAACGGCACCCCTAATTTGGGAAAACCCCCCACGTCGGGTTTCGGGTTTAGGGTTTAGGTTGCAGGGTTTAGTGCTTAGGGTTTAGGGGTGTGTGAGGATTGTGGGTTTAGGAAGGCAGTTGATCCAGGAGTCAAAGAAAATGTGGCTACCAAGGTACAGCCTCTAAAGCAGTATATATGATTCTAACTCCATTGCTTTTCGCTAGGGCTTAGGGGGTTTAGGGTGATGTAAGGGTTCTGATACCAGTGGAATATTGGAAAATCCAACGGCAGAGAAGATGAACAATTATCAATGGACATTGGGATGGTGCCTAAACCCTAAACCCTAAACCCTGGCGGCTCGAAATCCTTTGAGGGGTCTGGGGTATGGGGCTTACGGCTCAGGGTTTATGCGAAAACCCCGCTTGTCATGATTGAGGCTTGAGGTTCAGGGTACCAGCGAGGACATGTAGGAGCCTAGGCTTGGCCTATGGCTTTGGAGCTAAAAATTCAGAGCTTTATGAGTTCCTAAATCTTTCCACTGGGTTTTAGGAAATAGGCAGGTTTCAGTGGCGTACCAAACCCTAAACCCTACACCGCTAGGCTTTAGGCTGTGACGCTTGCCTGTATCAAGAGTCTTGAGCGGCCACCCAGAAAAGTCCTAATGTGGGGCTAGGGTTTAGGGTTTAGGGATTTCAAAGCTTACCATCCAACTGTTCCTGAGTGCTTTCCATATATTTAGGGGACCGTCATATATAGACATCAAATACTATAGCCCTTGCTATAAGCACCCCCAAAAAGTATCCCAATTGTTAACAACCTGATATACACCATACAACTCTGGGCTTACTGGGGGTTAGTAGGGAATCGGGAATATACTATATGGGAATTCTATAGGGATCATGTTCCGGCATTTCCCCTTAAAGCCAACACCCTATATATACACACATATTATATATTTATATATCATATATGGATTGTAATCCCTTATTCCCTACTAACCCTAAGCCCCCAAGCCCTAAACCCTAAACCCCAAACTTCAACCCTGAACCCCAAAACCCTACCACCCTAAACCTTAAGCCCCAAACTCCGTCTGGCCTCTGTACAAAGGCTCGCCAACATCTCGCGAGCGCTGCAGCCTTTTTAGGCTTAGGGCTCTTGAGGGTTTAGGGTCTAGGATTCTAGGATTTAGAGTTTGAGGTTTAGGGTTCAGGATTTAGGGTTTAAGGTTGAGGGTCTAGGATTTGGGGTTTAGGGTTCTTTTCTTATGGTTTAGGGTTGTGCTTCGGAGCGCTCAGTGTTGTTTTTGATGGTTTATGACTCCTTTTGAGTCGGGCTTAGGGTTCAGAGTTTGGGGTTTGGTGTTTGGGGGTGACAAGTATATGAGATGGAATTCTCAACACTACGGCCGACCTTTTCTCGGGAAGACTATCACAGGGATCCCACATGTTTGGGCCTCCTTATGTAGCGACACAAACGCGGTTTAGGGTTTAGGGTTTAGGGTAAAGCCCTAAACCGCATCACGATCACGGCTTTACAGAGCTCACGTGCTAAGCTCTCAAGTAGGCATCGGCGTAGTGAAGAAGGGCCCAAGGAGGATTAGGGATGTACAGAGATGTATAGGGGATATACCTGCTTAATAGGCTTTAGTAGCCTAACTAATTTCCAATAATGGAGAACCAAATGAAAAAGTAAAAAATCAAAATTGAAAACTGGCCTTCAATGGGACTTATAGGGTTTGTGGCCTGCATAATTACCAACATGGTTTTGAGAAGTATTTTGGCCACCCTATATCCTACCATTATACAAGCAGAGCACCTGTGCACCCATGACGATTTAGCCGGAGGAACTTGATACAAGGCTTACGTACGGCATCCGGAAGTACATTTGAGAAGAACATTCGCCACTGCTAGACTTCAAACTCTAGGTACATGCCCTCAACTCAAGACTCCCAATCCTAGAACCAAAGAAACCTTATGCCTAAATCCTAAACAAAGATAGCTTGAAGCAGGTCCCGAACATTAAACCCTAAACCCAAACGAATCGCTTCCCTAATAATGACCCCACATCCACCAAATGATGACTATTCCAACGTATGATTTATGGAGAATGTCCATTGTTGGGGGTGTAGGGAGAGTATTGCAGAAGATTATGAGGGGCAGGGGATTATTATAGGATAGGACAGGCCGTGCAAGAAGGACTCCTCCTTACAAGAACTTTACACAGGGTTCAAGGCTTTGGGGTTTAGGGTTTAGGGCTTACGAAACTTATGAAGGGTTTTAGGTTTGAGGATTAGGGCTTAAGGTAACCCAGTAGGTTCGTAGAGGGTCTGTCCTACCTGAGGTGAACTGAACATCTGCCTGCCACTTGGTTTAGGGTTTAGGGTTTAGATGATTGAAGGCCCAGGCGACTGCTACCTCAAATATACCTGTGCTTAGAACCCAGTGAAAATTGTGAGCCAATTATTCATGGACTTCGGGCTCATAATAGGGTTATATAAGTGCAGGTATAACTAAATCAAAACCACTCTTAACCCTACAGACTCCTACAACAGCTCCTGTTTACCGAGCTATACTTACCCCAAACTTCTATGTAAATCCCTTCTATCTGGGTTAGCGTAACCCTACACCCTAAATCCTAAACAGTACCTCATACCCGAGCCTAGGAGAGAGGCAGCAGTGACGAAAACTGTGACAATGCCGCCGCACAGCAGCAAAATCTGGCGGAACACCACACGGTTTGGGGATTATCTAGGGGCTTCATACAGGGATTGAGGTTTACGGTTTAAGGTCTGGGATTTAAGGTCTAGGCCTAGGGTTTAGAGCTTCGGCTTGTGTTTTAGCAACTTGTACTCCTGTTTCAGAATGTCACGCATAGATTTTGCCATGTACGGTGCTTAGAACTGACAGTCTTTTGGGGTCTCTGGAACCCTAAACCCAAAGCTCAGGGCCGGTAAGAGTGTTTATTTTGTTGTTGTCTTGTCTTGTTTGTTGTATGGGCGTTTCGGGTGTTTGTTTTTTTGCTGTTTGGGCGGGTGCGTTTTTGTTTTGCTGATTGGGCGGTGGCGTTGTTTGCTTGCTGTGTGGGCGGGGGACGGGAATTCACTCAGTTACCGGTCTGCCTGGCATGGCTTTAAGGCGCCCAACAACAAAAAACACCAAACAGCAACAAAAAATCACGGGTTCCACTTATAGTCCCCCTTGAGTAGATAGAATATGGATTTGGGTATATTATAATAAGATCCCCATATAACCCATATTCTATCTACTTAAGGGGGACTATAGGGCCATGTCAGGCTTCAGTGTGCAGGGTCTGAGGATGAAGGCAGAGGTTCTGGCTTCAGGGATGAGCCAAATAAACTAATTGATAAGCGGTGTACAATTAGGGGTTTAGGGTGTAGGGTTTAGGGTTTGGGATTTAGGGGTTAGGGTTTGTTCCCGAAATTAGGGTCCCATTTTACCCCTGAATATTAGGTGCCGTAATATGATACATAGCCAAAAGGGGCCCATGATTTTGAGAACAGCCCAAGTGAAAACCCAAAATGTTCCAAGAACTCACTGGAGGAAGTAAGGTTTTGGATGTAAGGTAATGGGAGACAAAATAGAAGCCGCCACAGTGTTCCTGAGCCCTAAACCCTAAACCCCGTGTAAACCCCAAACCCTAAACCTTTTGTAAACCCCAAACCCTGAACTCCAAACACTATGTAAACCCTAAACCCTAAACCTAAACCCCAAACCGGAAACCCTATGATGTAAACCCTTAAAAGCCCGATTGGGGGTGCTAGCACGGAATGGAGGAAGGGATCCCTGTAGCAGTCCTCAAATACTCCCGAATAGCATAGAATAGTGGATTATAGGAGGTCATAGTATACTAAAGCGTAGTATAGTCTACTATAGAGGGATGTTGGGATAATGGAAAAGAACATGCAAATTATTGATACGAATCCTTCATGTCCCATTCATCCTACCCTACCAGCCAGGAGTAAGAAAAGCTTCTCTACTAAGAGCCTGCGGCAACATGCCAATTCCTCCAGGAGGCCTCCAAGGCGAAGCCCAAAACCCTCTGGATACTGAACCCGTGTACTCCCTTTCCTTCTATCCAGAAAACTTTTAAGCCCATGCTTCTTTTTCAGGCTTCCACCTTGCCACTAACTACCCACAGTATCAGGGAAGCCTTAGACATACCTTGCTTTGACACCCGAAGGTTCATTCTGCATAGGCCGCCTTGGTTAAAACCAAACTAGGAAAAACCACCGCCGACATAGCCATTAGCTTTTAAACAGACCCGGAACAAGTGACTCGAAACGAAAAGACCCCGAAACCCTCACCCCTGACGCGGAGATGATCCCCACAAGAGCGCACCTGGCAAAAATGAACTGCCTTTGCAGCTCCTGTACCTAGAAAATGTTGAGCGTTCTCCTGCCCAGCAAGAGACGTTGAAAGCACTGCTGGGGAACGACGCCGGCTTGTCCGTGGAGTATACTAAAAAGAGACAGGAGTCGGTCGGAGATGATGTAGAAACGTTATGAACTGCTGTCTCCACCTGGAAAAGACTGCTTGGAGGCTCTGGTTGACTCGGCGAATAGAGAAGTTACTCAAATTCCCGAATTCATCCCAATGCTGCTGCTCATTACTTGGCTATCCCCCCCTGGACCCTTCCAATCGGGCAATCCTAGTTCTAGTGCAAAATAGTAGTGTCGTCTCTAGACAACCAGAAGGAATTGTAGTATGAGTTCCGCAGGTTATATCTTAGATGCGTTCCTGACCTAGTCCGTGAACCCTACGTGCACCCGCACAAAAAAAAAAGGGGTCCCCATGACACATTCTCGAAAACGAGGGTGGTCCCTATCACAAGAGCACCCCAAGAGAAGACCCATCATTTTGAACCCCATAAATACCAACAACAACTCCGGGAACCTCTGAGAACAAGAATACACATATTCGCCCGTCTGAAACCAGTAAGAATCAGTTCGGTCCCGGAACCGGGGCTCCGTTTTGCTTCCCCAAACTCCAGGTTCAGGGTTAAGGGTTTGGGATTTCGCGCTTAGGGTTTAGGGTTTAGGATCCTCGTAAAATGCCCTGAACCCTAAACCCTACACCTCCAAACATCTCCTTGAAACCGCGCTTTCCGCTAAACCGGCCGCATGCCACAAGCCAGCGCAATGACAGTTCTACCCACCTGAGTGACGTGTGTTTGGTTTGGGCTTTGTGGTTGGACCAAGCAAGGTCATTTGTTAAAAATGCCACAACCAACAGGAAAATATGATCTTACCATTGGGGACCAGAAAACCCCTGCCTTGAACGCTAGAAATGTGGCTTCTTCTCTGCACATTTTGGGCGAGAGAAGGTCCCTGTATGTAGTTGTGAAGGGGTATGTAGTGGGTCTACACGGCTTATGGGCTTTCGTAATGGGGTGGCAGCTTTAGAAACTTCAGGAGAATCCCCATGTGCGGAAGACAGACCGCATCAAAACTTAAGGTTCAAGGTTCCAATTGCGCGGTCAACCCTCTAAACCGCATCACAAAAATACTGAAGACAGGGTTGCCTCGGCCGCCGAAGGGCCTCTATAGCGTATCGAATAGGATCTGCGGTTCTTTGTGCTATAGGTTTATACTTAATTTATAAGGGTTATGGGTACTTACATAATTCAAGTTTCTGCGTTATGGACCTGGGATTTTCAGGGTTTGATATGTAAGCATGTTCACAATCTCTTCAGTAAGAAGAGAAGACCGACATATTGAGACCCAGTCAAGCCTGCAAAAACCTGGAATGCTTGGATATCATTCAAGGACAACCCATGCAACCAGGCGGGTACCCCGTACAAGGCTCATCTAAAGCTCATATACAAGGAATGGGATTACAGGCCTCGTGTTATGCGTACCCACCCAATACACTATCCACCTAGAGGTGTCCTTGAATTATCTGGCTCTGCATCCTTACCGAGCAGTCATAAAGCTTCAGGGTTTTCCTGGAGGTTCAGGACAATTCTACCCCAATTAGAACTTGACCTATAACCCAAATGCAAGAGCACAAATGGTTATAATTTGGTTATGAATACCTGTAACAATTGGGTCATAACTGCCTTACACCCTAAACCCTAAGCCTTAAACCCGAAACCCTAAACCCTAAACCCCAAGCCTTAAACCCGAAACCCTAAACCCTAAACCCCAAGCCTTAAACCCGAAACCCAAACCCCTAACGCGTATGGTTTCGGGCTTGGGGATGGTGGGCGTTTGCCAGTAAATTAAATGAGCCATTGTCTAAACTCCGAGTATCCCCCTTAATAACCCCTATAGTAGTCCCCTATATAATCCCCTATTTAACCCCCTTTAAGGAGTTTAGACTATAGCTCAAATGAATGATTACCTGAGTCGTGATTAGCCGCCCCTGGACTCAAGTCCTCAAAGCCTACGACCCTAAGCTGGGCTGTCATTGGGGTGAATGCTGACATCTGACCCTGTGGATTATTGCATAATCTGCATCACAACCCAGAGAAACGCAAACCTCCATCCTTTTTCACCTCCTAAACCCTGGCTGCTAACTAATTAAACTTCCAACCCCAACCGTGGAACCCTACATGGCCACCCTTCAAAGGGACGGTATAGTCTCTACTAGGACCTGTTTCAGGTTCCAGGTTAGTTTCGGGAGCTCCAACTGTGGCCGCTTTGGCACTAGCCCAATGAAGTCATCCAGTGACACTCTCCAATAAGACTGATAGCAGTCATAAGAAAACAAGAAGTGGTGGCAATGGTAATACTAATAATAGTATTCGTGAAACTAGTAGCAGGAGTAATGATAATACAAGTAAGGGTACCTAGCAGTAGAGTCGGCGCAGTAGTTCTTGTCATGATGTGACTAGTACTGACTATAACAACACTGTAGTAGTCATCGTCGTAGTAGTCGTAGTAGTAACCGTAGTAGCAGTCGTCGTCGTCGTCGTCGTCGTCGGCGTCGGCGTCGGCGTCGTCGTCGTCGTCGTCGTCGTCGTCGTCGTCGTCGTCGTGATAGTAGTAGTAGTAGTAGTAGTAGTAGTAGTAGTCCTAGTAGTAGTAATCGTAGCAGTAGTCGTAGCACTAGTCGTAGTAGTACTAGTAGTAGTAATCGTAGCAGTATTAGTAGTAGTAGTAGTAGTAGTAGTAGTCATAGTCACAAAAATGAAGGTAAGTCTATCGGTAATAGCCACGGTAATGAAAGTTCAGATGATCAAGGTAGTGTACTGGCAGAAAGTAGCAACTGCAACTAATAGCCTAAACCATAAACCTTCAACGCCTGAACCTAGACCCTGAACCCCTAGACTCTCAAACCTAAACCCCAAAACCTCAGACCCTTAAACCCCTAATTCCCCAAATACCATCAAACCCTAACACCCCAAGACCCCTAAACCCCTCAAAACCCCAAACCACACGCATAGTATGCCACGCCACAGTGAGAAGATCACCAGGAAAGCCAAGGCCCATCTCCTAGAATTGGGGTTTAAGGTTTAAGGTTTAAGGTTTAGGGTTTAGGGTCTAGGTTTTTAAGGTTCAGGGTTTAGGTTGGGGTGTAGGGGTTCTATTGGGATTATAAAGGGGTTACACAGGGAATATATTTTGCTCTAGGTAGGGGTTAGGGATTAAAGTTTAAGGTTAAGGGATTAAGCATTAAGGTTTAGGGATCAGGATTTAAGGTTGCTACCCCGATAGTGGAAAAAAACAGGATTTAGGATTTCCTTACCCTGTCTAGCAGGGAATGAAGGAGTGGAAAAGGAGATGGAAACTACTATCTTGCTGGGAATGTAGGAACTACAATGCGGATCCATTATGATCACTTGCTAACCAAAGGTAGGTTGAGAGTTTGTCTTTTAAGGGTGTACGGCATTTAGAGCTCCGGGATTTGGGGGGCTCAGGGCTCAGGGGTTAGGGCAAGTAGAGCTAAGGCTTTAGAGTGTAATTTGGGCTCAGGGCTTGGGGAGTAGGGTTTGGGCTTGGAGTTCAGGCCAAAGGGCTCGTAGGAAGGAGAGCTGAGGCCTGAAACACTACTTGCTTGCTGCTTGCAGGGAACTTCGAGGCTCAGGGTAGTTTGGGTTCAGGGCTTAAGGTTTAGAGGTTGAGGGGTTTAGGGTTTACGGGTTCAAAAAAGAAATCCGGGCGTCACCCCGCAAACAGCGAAACTCCGTGGCAGCGCCAGGACTCCGCAGCCCATTGCCGAAGCGGAGAGGTTGATGACCTCTAGGGAAGTTTACGGTTCAGGCTTTATGGTTTTAGGGTTTTAGGGTTTAGGATTTCAGGGTCAAGGGTTTAGGGTTCATTTAGGGATTTAGAGTTTAGGGTTTTAGGGTTAAGGGTTTTAGGGTTTAGGGTTTTAGGGTTTTAGGGTTTAGGGGTCCCAGTAACGCGTTTATAACAAGGGTACCCTTTGTCGTACTGTTCAGCTGAAATAAGGAGACCCAAAAATAAAATGACAAAAAGCAAACTACTGGGGTACCTAGTAGAAGCTAGGGTTTTCTGGAATACGTGTTGTTCAGTGGTTTTGCGGTTTCCCGGAATATGTAAGATTTAGGGGTTTCAGGCGGTATTGCTTCAGGTTGGGCGGATACCAAGGTGTAAGGTTAAAAGCTTTAAGTGTTTGAGGCTTCTGGTTTGGATTGATGACGAAAAGCAGGGGTCTAGTCCCCCTTAAGTAGGGAGAATATCTAATTGATCAAGATCATCATGCGATCCCCATATACCCCATATTCTATCTACTTCAGAGCGACTATATGTCAGCCGTGGGGTTTGAGGGTTGTAGGGTTCAGGATACATGGGGACCTTGCAAGAAGCGGCGTATGCGCGGTAGACAGGATTCACCCTAAACCCTAGACCCTGAACCCCAAACCCTAAACCCTGAACCCCAAACCCTAAACCCTGAACCCTAAACCCTAAACCATGAACCCTAAACCCTAAGCCGCATTTTAGGATTAGGGCTTCAGCTTGGGGCTTCTAGCGCTTAGGGCATGTGGACTGAGGGTGTCACAGTTTAGGACTCACCTTGCCATGCAGGGGTAGCGCAAGATCTCCGTTGGATTTAGGGTTGAGGGTTAGGGTTGAGGGTAGAGAGCTTTAGAGTAGACGCCTTTCGGAGGTTTAGATTGCTTGGGGTTGGGGTCTAGGGCTCGATCGGAATTGCCTCCTCCTAATGCTGCTACGGCTGTTGTCAATATGCCGGACATTACAAAAATCCTGCATGACCCTTGGTACCGCATACCAAGGGAAGTGTGATGCTATAGTATACTCAGGTCATGCAGAGTTTTCCAGTGTCGTCAGTACCTCGTGATATTGTGATCCGAATTCCTGAACTGCTTTTGTCTTCTGGAGTTACCAACCCCGAGATGAATATGTTGAAGAGCTTGGGAAGAGCTTCCTGTCCCTGGCCATTACTACATTAATTTCCTTCGGTCCCGCCTAACAATAGGAACCTGCAGATTGCGTCGTGTCGGAACTTTTTCAAATGGATTGCAGACAAGTTTCAAGTCTAGGCCAGGGTCCAGACCCTGAGCCTCTAAAACCTAAACCCTGAACGACAAACCCCTAGACCGATCCAACATCCGACAAAGCGAAAGCTAAATGTCAGGTATCACCCCCATCCAGTCACAACTGCTCATTCAAAAGTCTGAAACTTAAAACCTACAGACTAGCAACACGCTTACGTGAACTTCTGACTCCAAATGCAGAGCCCTTAGAGCTGTGAGGGTCATATTACGGGCCTGCAAACCCAGACCGGACCTAGAAAGTAGATCCCCCTTAAGGGTTCCTACAAGTAATCTAACGGGTAAGAGTAATTATTGTTTTGTTGTCTGGTCTTTTTTGTTGTTTGGGCTTTTCGGGTGTTATGTTTTTTGCTGTTTGGGCCGGTGGGCGTGTTCATTTTTGGCTGTTTGGGCGGGGGGGCGTGTTTTCTTTTTTTGCTGTTTGGGCGGGGTGCGTGTTTTGTTTTTGCTGTTTGGG
>CAJNIZ010043027.1:88884-99699 GCA_905231905.1 Symbiodinium pilosum
AAAAAAAAAAAAAAAAAAAAAAAACGGTGTCCAACCTAACGTTGGTATCACAGGGCACTACTGCATGCTAGAGGGTGTACCTTCCTCCCAGAATTCTGTGGATTTGAATGTCCCTCTTGAGGATTCCACATTGCACTTAAAAAAGCTCGCTACACCCTGAACCATGCCATGTCATGCGCAGCAGACTTTTGGCAGAAGTCCAGCCTGCATCCATAAGCAAACAACCCAGATACATGTTAACCATACACAGTTTGGGGTCCAGGGACCAGCCCGCACCCCAGACCAGGATCCCAAACCAAAATGGGAAAGCCCTCTAAAATCTTCAAAGCCGTGTCGCTGAACTTGTGAAGGTGCCCTTGGCCTGATTTCGGTGTCTCTAGTTTGGGCTTGAACAGATGAGCCTGGTTCTGGGGCTTGGTTTAGTTCAAGAATGGAAAACAGCAGAGGTAAGTGGAGACTACTGTAATGGAAAAGAAGACAGAAATGGAGTTTAGGGTTCGTGGGGAATTTTAACAACAAGTAATATTGGGACTACTTCGGCGATCCATTCCTCCTTTCCCTGCTAACTAACAAGATTAGGCGTTGAGGTTTTGAAGCCTGTCTACACACCTACAGCGCCCAATGCACATTGATAAATCATTGTACCCTTCATGATACTGAATCTCGAATATGCTTGAAAGCGGCCGCGTGAAAGTATTGCAGAAGCCTGAATGCATACCAATATCATGTTGAGGCCTACTTGAGATGACTTATACCATGCTTGTACAAGGAATTTATGACGATCATACTGGTCACTATACCAGTATAAACCCAGATTCCATTTCGTTCTCCATTTGATTGTCCATTTGATTCTCGATTCTCAGAAATAATTCAGGCAGACTCGGGCCAGAATGGTACATTCCTTCATTGAAGGATATTGGGCTTCTTGGTCTGGGAAGCCCAAGCCGTAGATGATATGGTAGCTTCATTTTTCTAATCTTCCTATATGATCCCGCATAAAATTTATATACGCCTATATAATCCATATCACCCCTTCCTTGAGTAACGGGTCTTGGGTCCCCGGACAGCTTAGAGCGCGCAAACAGAATTGACCGTCTGCAGCTTTGTCGGGTGAGTAGATTTGGGTTGCAAGAGGTTTAGGGTCTAGGGTTGCGTTGTGGGCTCGAATTCGGAGCATTGGAATCGAACTTGCTAAACTGACTGGCGCAGCCTCTATCAAATCCGGAATTTGAGAACTGCCATCGTTCAGACATCCTAACATGTCTCTACACGCTCACCTATCAAACCTATGTGGGGAACAACTGTACATTCTACGGAGGGGGGGTCCAGAGGACGATCTTCCTGATTACTCAAGTCTGTGTACTACGCAGCGAATCAAGCTGCTTGAGTCCATGTATTCGAGGTTCCCGTGCTAGCCTGTAGCAAGCGCTGGGCAGCCCAAGACAAAAAGAATGCAACAAGGGATGCACACGAAGACGGAAAGATCACAGAAAGATCTCTCAGGGCGGTCATTCAGGCTCAGGAGCTGGACAATGTCCTTGTTGCCTTTAATGAATGCCACCTTCATTGGAGTTGCGCAGCCCTCCACACTAAGCCGCATGCAACCGCAAAAGCACCAAAATCCAAGGGCTACATCCCCTCAAATAAGTCTACTGAGATGGGCTGGGAAGTAACAGCATGGTTAGTGGTTTTGGGCCCACAAGCATAAGGGCTTCGAACCGAAACAATTGTTTGTCTGGTTTAGTCCCAGCCCATCTACGTAAGCACTAGTTACCACACCTCGTGTTCGCATCCCTCAACTCAACCTGCCCCCTAACCTCTAGGTTGGTTCCTAAAACCCTTCGAAAAATATTAGTATATAGGGTCCCTTATTAAACCCATTAGGGAAAATTTTAAATATCCCAGGAGCCTACCCAGACCTTAAATGCTAAACCCTATAGTCCCCTTAAGTAGATAGAATATATGGGATATATGGGGATCTTTTGATAATATACCCAAAACCATATTCTATCTACTTAAGGGGGACTAACCCTAAACCCTAAATGGCAGTTTCCATTTTATTTTCCATTATCCCTATATAACCCCAATATAACCCCAATATTCTATCTACTTAAGGGGGACTATACCTGAGTGGCCTCGACCTCTGTGCTGACGGAGCGTAAGCGCGGCATGACGCCGCCGGGAGTCGACATGGTGCCCCGGGAGCAGGTTTCAACGCGTGTCTTCAGTAGTACATTGGGGTTTAGGGTTTAGGGTCTAGGGTTATGTATTGGGATAATGGAAAAGAAAATGGAAACTACTATAGTATATTGGGGTTATATTGGGATAATGGAAAATAAAATGGAAACTACTATAATAGGATATTTTGGGGGGCTGTCAGAAGAGCATTCAGGCAGAGTTTCAGTTCAGAAGCAATCGCATGGTTCTAGGGTCAAAGATGTTGCTTCCTGTCTTCCCATGGCTTTGAACGTGTGAGTTGAGGAATAATATCTTGAAGGTCAGAGGAATTCGACTTAGGCGTGTGTTTGTGTGTTTCCTGGGTTTAAACATTTTGGGCTGGAAGATCTTTCTCAGGGCCTTGGTCCTGTTGTTTTGGTGGGTCAGGCTTCAAGGTGGCTAACACACCCAAATAAGGTAGATCCAATTTGCCCTCTCTGGCAGGTCTTTATCTAAGATCTTTATTGGGGTTCCACTTGAGGGTCATAGGTGTAGATCTGAGAGTTTGGCATGCAACCTAGGGCTTCAGGCATCGTTCCTATCATAGAGCTTCTACAACTACTCCTTCTTCGGAGATCTGCAGCGACACCGGACCTGCAAAGTTCGCGCCCTTTGAGAAGGACCTGCATAAGGGCTAGAGAGAGATTATAGCGGCCCCCACTCGAGAGGTCTCACATATGTGTCACATATCTTGTACCAGCCCACGCAGACAATAACAGCCCATGTTGCCCACAAATGCGCTTTTTGGGGGGGGACCTTTAGCGCATGGGGGCTGAACCCAACCTTTACCCTAAGTAAGCCCTCCTTTTCAATCCAGGCTTCTGTTGCAGGGACGGAAGCTAACCAGTATAAGCCTTAAAGCTACAAGCCTTAAGATGCCCTAAGCCCCATCGGGATAATACAGGGTCAAATGAGCTATAGTCAAAACTCCTTAATGGGGGATATATAGGGGATTATATAGGGGACTACTATAGGGGTTATTAAGGGGGATACTAGGAGTTTAGACTATAGGTCATATTGGGATACATAGCGATAATGAAAAAGACAACGCAAACTACGATTTAGGGATTATATTCAGCCACCCCTGAAGCAGTCGGCACATAGCATCTAGAGTGTAGGTTTCCACGGTGCCCTAAACATGGGTTCCTGATTAGGGATATATAGGGACCAAACCAAGCTACAAGAGGGAATCCTATGTCCACCCTGACTGAACCCACATTACCCTAGGGAGAAAAAAGGATCCTTTTTACTGAAATATAAGGAACCCCACACCCCAAAAAGTATAAAGGATCCCTAAGACTGATCCAGCTGAAGGGTCCCTTCAAAAGGCTAATAATTTTGACAGCAACTCATATGACCCTGAAAGGCCCGTACTATAAGGGTTGGGTTACCAAGGTCCTTTCATTTTTTGAGAGGTCTCTTTACCTGTTACCGGGTACCTCGATGTGGTCATTACATGCCTTGAAGAAAGTCCACAGAGCCCATCTGCAAGCAAATATACCTAATTAAGCATGAACAACTGGAAATCGCGAAGACGCCCAGCCCCTTTTGCACCGGGCCCTATGCCCAGGGCCTCAAGCCCTAAACCCTTACACCTTGACCCTGAAGCCCTGGAGCCTAAATCGCGAACCCCAAAGCCATGGCACCAAACTCCTAAAGCCTAAGCCCAGGATCTTAATTAGCAAGAGGATTTTGGCGACTCCAACCCTATAATCAAGGCCCCTCTGAGAGTCATACGACAACAGAAGTCCCCCAATGCCAAATCCCCCAATCCCTCGCTTTTCTTGCTTGGTGCTTGCCTGCACTGCCAGCAGTCCCAAAACCCTGTGCTTCTCACTTCTTGCCACCGGAGGATTTGGCCTGCCATGTGACTTGCTGGTTGTTAGCAGGGAATGAGGGAATATGTTTTATGGGGCTCTACAGGCCGTATTCCCCACTAACAACCAGTCAGGTGATGGAAAGATAAGGGTTTAGGGTATTGGGGTTGAGGGTTCAGGGTTTATGATCTGATGGAGAAAGAAAAGGGCTTTGGGTTTAGGAACTACATAGGGGGATATGCAGGGATCATATAGGGCTTAGGGTTTAGGGATAGCATCCCGATAATGGAGAGTCATGGAAAAGAACATGAGGAATGAAATGGAAACTGGGATGATGTATGGCGATAGCCGGTTTAGGGGCTAGGCAGGCATATCACGAAACCCTAGTATTGTTTTGAACGGGGCGATGGGATATGGCCTTATCATAGCTTGTGTTTTGCCTAAAGGGCCCAAAGAATGTAGGTTTAGTGTTTCAGATGCTTCTTCAGGATGATCTTTCTGCAACGTCTCTTTTACCCACCGCATGACAAGATTTGAGGTTTAGGGCTCATGGGTTTGGGGTTTAGGGGTTTGGGGTTTCAGGATCTGGAGTTTCAGGTCTAGGGCAATGTAGGTTGGGATTGTAGGGCGCAAGGAACATGAGACAGGGTCATGAGTGGTTCAAGCCAGCCTATGGTCATCATTTGTAGAACAGAATTTCCGGATTCTGGAACCCTACATTAAGGCTCCAATGCCCCCAACAATAAGGACCCAAAGGTCAAGGCTTCTGGTTTACGGCTTGGGATACTCGACCTTTCCAAGCCCCTACATCCTGCAGAAAACCGTGACACCAAATACCTCAATCCCATGTCCTCTACATGAGCCATAGTCTAAGCTCCTACCCCTGGATAACTTTTTAGGGTTTAGGGTCTAGACTCCTAGTATCTTCCTTAATAAGCCCTATAGTAGTCTCACATATAATCCACTATATAGCCCCCTTTAAGGGGTTCAGAATATGGCTCAGCATGCCCAACCCTACACCCTAGATGCTTAAGCCCTAAACCAGGGTTTAGGGTTTAGGATTTAGGGTGTAAGGGCTTTGGGTTTAAGGTTTGGGGCTTAGAGTTTAAGGTTTGGGGTTTAGGGTTTAAGGTTTAGAGCTTTCATTCCATTCCAAGCCCCAACCTTCCAACTGCTGCGAACCCCGTAGACCCCAAACCGTTAGCCATTGACCCTAAATCTTAACCTCCAGTCCTCAGGACCCCAGGAAGAACAACAAAAACCCTAAACCCTAAACCCTATGTACTCCCCTATACACCTTAGTAGTTTCTATGTTCTTTTCCATTGTGCCCTAAAAATAATCCCAGACACCCCAATCACCATGATGGATCCGCAGCACTGACAGACTGAACCAAGAAACCTTGAAAATATAATCACATAAACCCCAATCACCATGATGGATCCGAAGCACTGAACCAAGAAACCTTGAAACCTAAATACTAACCCTAGGGTTTAGGATTTGGGGTTTAGGGCTTGGGGGGTGGGATATAGGGTTTAGGGTTCAAGTTCTTCCGCTCCTCTATTCCCCTGAAGCCAAGTACAGTAAAGCCCTGAAAAACGTGCAAAGTTACAAAACCCGAGACAAAGACCCAGTGAAATCAGCGCGCTAGCCCAAGATACAAACAGCAATAAACACACAACAACTTTTGAGATACAGTCTAACTCCTAGTATTCCGCTGAAAAACCGTATAATACTCCCCCCTTATATAACCCCTTATACAATCCCCTACATACCCCCCTTTAAGGAGTGTAGACTGTAACTCATGTAGGGTTTAGGACTTACGGAATGAGAGTAGTAGCAGCCATAGGGATACAACTGCTGAACCCTACTAAACCCCAAACGCAGCACTCGCCTTGGTCTTGTCCTTGCCGCGAGCCTTCTTGGCCCTGTTCTTGGTGTCCTTCTTACCTCAGCCAGACCAGTAAAATGGGAAGCCAAACAGGGAACCCCAAGAATGTAATGTAAGGACCCTGGTAGGTATACTCCTACTATATTGAATATATTGTTGGGGTTCCCTGTTTTGGTTTTCCCATGGAAGTCCTTGCATACTTGGGGAGTCAGGGCGAGGTAGTAAATGTATTGGGAAACCCTAGAAGCCATACAGCTACCCTTCTCATTATTCAAGAAACTTGCTAAAGTCCCCCAACACCATGTAACCTCCCAAAATGAGACCAGCATTACATTGAGGATGGTTCGGGATTCTTGGGGGGTGTCTCATTTTTGTGGATCCGTCAGGGGTGCTGGGAGGGCTTGAAGTTTAGGATTGAGGGATTTCAGGCTTAGCGTATAAGGATTGGGGCTTGGGTTTGAAGCCTTGGTAGGGCTTAGGGCTCCGAATTTGAGGTTTGGAGTTCTGCGATGGAGCAGGGTGGGGATTCAGAGAATTAGGGGTCAGCGGTCTACAAAGCTTCTCGCCTCGACAATCAAGCCCCAAACCCGTCTTACGCTGAGTTTGAGGGGTATGAGTGGCTCAGGGGCGAATGACTCGTGCAGTTTTGGGCTGACGGAGTTTTGGGGTGAACACGAACCTATGGCTTTGAGCTTAATGTTAATAGCTTCCATTTTCTTTTCCACCCTCCCAAGTAACCTCTGGTACCTCTTACAAAAGCCTGCCGATCACCGCAAACCAGGGCCTCGTCGACCAGCGCCTGTCTTCTCCTCGGTCAGAGCGCGGGTTTGCGGTTGGCTCTTAAGGTAAGGGGAATACTAGGAGTTAAGACTAATGCTCGGATGAAAAACGAATGATGGTTCTCCGTACAATCATATGTTGGAAAATCGTCGAATAAAGTACCTGCCCATCCACGCAACAGTTCTCAAGATCAAGGTAACTAAATTACTGCTTAAGAAACGGGTTCATTGACCTTATTATACCTCGCTCTGAACTTCAAACTAGCCATTTTCCGCATTTTCAAAACCTGGAACTAAGCTAAATTTGGGACACATTACTGCCAGATGTAACTCGCCCCTGCCTAAAGCCTTGAAACCATAATAGAAACACCGACAACAACGCTTAACTTGACTTCAGAAACTCCCACGAACCTCACCCTCAACCCCAGACCCACAACCTCCCTACATATCCTTCTATACACCCGGAGCCCTAAGCCAAGCTCATTGCAGGCAGGGTTCGCCACCCACACCAGCTCGCTTCAGGCGGTACTTGGGCTCAAACTTCTTCCTGGGCCGATGTTTTTAGGGTGCAGGGTGCAGGGCTTGGGGTGTAGGATTTGGGGTTTAGAGTTTGGCTATATTTTGCACTTCTCGATTTGTGCGTTAGGGTTCAGGGTTTCAGCATCATAGTGGAGAAGCAAATGGAAAGGAAAACCGGAAATCATGCAGCAATGTTCTTGAATCTCGAACTTGAGCATGCAAAGGCTCTGGGTGCTCCACAGGAGTCCACTCATACAGGGAGAGATAGGTGGGGAGAAGAAGACAATTCTTTGTCTGCCTTTTCGGCTCAACTGCCAAGCATGGTCCAAAATGGCAGAAATGCCAGTGCTTAATGAAAAATGTGCACCCGAGCCTGAGCCTATAGAGGGAACTGAAAGCATTCTCATGTAGGAGCCGGTTGAAGGAGAACAGGATTTCCAGATACATTACTATACACCATAGTTATATGACGGTTATACGTGAAAACACTGGCGAATGTCTGGGCTTCTATGTAAAAGGTCTAGGGTATTTTAGTCAGTGATAGCACGCCGTTGTGAACACTTTTGGCGCCACCAAGGGGAGATGCCACAAAACTCTGGAGAGGTCATGTTCTTAAGCGCGGGCCTAGAATTGTTATTATATGGTGTGAAACAAATCTGCGTAGTAGCATGCCTGCATTACCTTAAACCTACGGAATGTGTCGGAGTTTGGGGTTTAAGGTTCGACAGTTGCTTTCAGCAAAGATGTTTTTCCAGCAGCTACGGCAAGCGTAAGTCATATTATGATACCTATAAATCCCACATAATCCGAGTTTGCATCTCATGTTCCATGTTCTTTGCCAACTGATCCGCCGTGGGAGGAAGGTAATGTTCATGGTCCCTTAGTAAGCCTAGTATGATATTTTCCCAAAATTAGGGTCCCCCATGTATACCCCAATATACTTATTATGGGAACCCCCCAAATGGTACCCTAATTTTGGGCAAGCCTCATATACATACTAGATTTGTCCCAGAGTCAAGCTTCTTATCCTTTGTTCAAGTCTTTTAAGTCTAGGACCGATGGCTTAGGGTTTGGGGTTGGGGGCTTTGGCAGATGAGGTTAATCAAGTGCACCTGGACGGGGAAGTCGTTGACTTTAAGCTAAAGCCATAAACCAAACATCCTCCCTAAACCCCAAACCGTAAACATGTCCCCTGGATATCTCGGATGTGGAAGCTGCCAGGAAAAGGGCCAATCATTTGCATCCTCCGTTTAGGCTTTAGGGGTTGGCTTTGAGTTGAAGGGCTCCAAGCGCTTTACCCATCCTCTAACATATAAACCCATGAAGCCTAAATCCCTTCACCCGACAATCCCTAGACCCTAGACCCCAAAACCCCAAAACCCCCAAACCCCAAAACCCCATAAACTCTAAACCCTCGAAGCCGCTAAATGCTTCCGTGATGCATCTTCTCCTCGAAAGAAGCCGGCCAGGTTTACGGGTTAGGGCTTAGGGTTTTACAGTCTTGGGGTTTGGATTTGCCACTTAGGGCTGCAGGCTTTGAACAAATGCATCTATGATAGGGTTTTTATAGGGGTTATATTGGGATAATGGAAAAGAAAATGGAAACGACTATAATGGGATTATATAGGGTTTAAGGCCTATAGACAGCTCTACTCACAACTATGAGGTATGTTTGACCTCTATGCATTGTGGCGTTTATAGAAGAATGCGGTGGAGGTCTGGGGGCTTACTTTGCGTTTTGAGATGCTGGCTGAGCCGTGGTCGTAGCATGGTGTTTTCAGATCTTTGCCATCAGGGCCTTTAGGGCTTAGAGTTGTTCAACTCAAACTTCATGCACTTCTCTGCGCAACTTACATGATTCGTAACAAGATCAACGGGCTGGTGCGTATGCAAGAGTAACACGGAATTTATGATTACCAGATAGGTGTCATATGTGTAAGTAGCTGGGCCCATACAGCGAAGGGATCTAAACCCTCAGCCATGCACGCTGACGCAAACCCAAAAAATGTCGTGAGCGCTCTAGCAATTCGTTGAAGTGTTGAGCAGTGCTCTTGTTGCGGGATTTTCTGGCCGTTTAGGGTTTAAGGTTGTGAGCAGGGCTCAGGGGCGCAAACGTTCTCCTGATGGCCTGCGCATCATTTTGACCTGTGTTCGCGCATATTGTGTGTGGACGATCCCAAATTCCCAAATTTGTCCGGGCCGATTTTCTTCTGGCTTCCCAGATCATTTGTTGGCGCAAAACGCTAAGCCAGAAGAATTAGCCTACATGCTCGACCGTTTCATTGTCGCAGGCTCATACCAAGAGGGTCATGAGCCCTAAAGCCGGCCATAAACCATGCCAGCCAGTCTCGCCAGTTTACGGTTAGGGTGCTCCTTCACCTCCACACACACCCGAGAAAACCAAACAACCCCAAACCCAATAGGGTCCTGAAAAAAGGGACCCCATAATCTCTTCATCATCCTACCCTAAGCCCTAAACCCTAATCCTATCGTTTTCCAATGGTTTTCAAAGGACACCCTTCTTGAGAAGGACAGGCTGCCAAGTTCTCGTAGATCAGGCCGAATCCTCCGAAGTCGCTTCGCTTGAGTCATCAGGGTTGAGGGAATATGAATATATGTATATATATGCATATGTATAAATATATCTATATATGTATATATAGGGATTAGGGTGTATGGTTAAGATAGGTTTTAGGGAAGGTTTCGGGAGCAGTTTTTGGGATGAAGGTTGGATGAAGTATTAGCTTTTGCAGAGCAAAGGCTGGTTGCGGGCGGGGTTCAAGATGCCAAGGGTTGGAACAGGACCAGTTTACCTGAACAATGCCGTTTCCCAAGCCTGACGTCGGGTTCCCTTCAAGTTATCTTCTATCTGCATCACAATGTGCGTGGAGGTCAGCTGGCGCCGTTGTAACTTGCCCGCTTATGCTGTCTCTAAGCTTCCTCAAGATGGGCCAACGGCTCAAAAAATCCACGGGCTTATTCTTGCTATGACCCAGCGAGGGTCTAGGGTTCTAGGGTTTTAGGCTTGGATTCAGGCTTGCAAGCCTGAATACACAACACGGGGTGTAGGACCCTTCACTTCTTTTGGGTTGGGAGGATTACGGTCAAGCTGCTGGACGTTTGCCATGGTCGAGAGCTTCAGTAAAATTAGTGAGGAAAAGAGACAAAATCTCTGTAGAATCTTTTTTTGTACTATCTTCCCTCATTCCCTACTCAGACCCAGTAAGTTTGGGATTCTGGGTTTCAGGACCGCCTTGTAAACTCAAAGCACTTTCGTCCTCATCATCCGGACTCCTAAGATGGAATGGACCCACAGTTTGGAGATCCTCACGTTAACACGTGTTGATTCATACGCTCCGATATAGCCCTGTTTCCATGTCATTTTCCATGTCCACTTTAAAGCCCTAAACCCAATTAAACCCCTAAATCCCATAAAGTACATCTCGTAGCACCATCATGCTTACGTTAACCTCAAGATGAGCCGTTGTCTAAACTCCTAGTATCCGCCTTCATGAACCCTATAATACTATCCCATATAATCCACATATATATATATAGATATATATGTATATGGATGTTGTTCTAAATTCTAGT
>CAJNIZ010043027.1:99806-111495 GCA_905231905.1 Symbiodinium pilosum
CCTTGCGCACGCATGGGTTTTTGCAACCCCTTTAAAACCCTAATGCCGCCTCAGTCATGTTATAAGAGGCAGGGGTTTAGAACGGCATCCATATATAACCGCCTTTAGGGAGTTTAGACTTTTGATCATAGTCTAAACTCTGAACCCCAGAGACTCCCAAACCGCTTTTCATTCTAAAGCGCGCCTACAAAGTTGTTTAAGGTTATCTAGGCTTTACCTCGGGGATCCCCGCTGAGAATCACATTGTCTAGGCTTTGGGGCTTTGGGTTTACGCAGGACAGTCTGGCTACCACTCCCCCAACGTAACATAGCAATCCTAAACCCCAAACTCTACACCCTAAACCCTAAACTGTCAACCCTAACCCACCTAGGCCTCTAAACCCTACACCCGAAACCCAAGGACGAAGTCTTGGCCGTGTCCCTTCTCATGCTAATGGTAGAAAGTGCTATGGGCACACGGTTTAAGGTTCAGGCTCTAGGGTTTAGGGTTTAGGGTCTATGGTGGGGAGAGTTTGGGAGCCATATAAGGTTTGGGGTGAAGATTTGTTGAAAGACTCAGGCCTCCTTTCTTGGCAGCTTCTACAATAAGGCTCGCTAAGCCCAAAGCACCAGACCCTGAAACCCGGTCCCTCCTTTTGACAGTTGAACCAACCCTAAACCCTAAACCCTAAATCCCAAGCCCTAAACCCCAAAACCCTAAACCCTAGGCCCCTATCATGGAGCTAGCAATGGGGTCACAGAGGCCTTAGAATTTGAAACTTTGAAACCCTACCGAATCGCCTAAACATGAAATACTAAATCACCCATCTTATACGCCCTGGTGTTTGATTCCTTTGGAGGACCACTCCTCCCTAAAACGCGGTTGAGGGTTTAGGCTTTGGATTTCGGAATATCGGGTCTGGGGCTCTACCTTTGGGGTTCAGGATTGGCTTAAATCACCTAACTTTGTCTTCTCCTGCATCTGCTACATAACACAGCCTCAGCCCTCCTTATCTTCAGGTGGGAATTCCTAGAATTAGGGGTCCAACAAGACTATGGTAAATCAGGGTGGATATTTGGGGGCCCCAATTTGTGGAAACACCCGTTTCCCTCCAAAATCCCTCAGGCACTTAACCCTAAACCCTAAGCCCTAAACCTTACCCTTTAAAGTTTCCCATAAGCCCCTGGACCCTTGCGCCTGTGCTGCGGCCGCCGCCGAAGGCGGTCTTGAAGCTGAAGAGCTGGACCAACTTCGTGTCGTGCACCTAAGGTTTAGGGCTTAGGGTTTACGCTATAAGGCTTAGGGTTTAGGGGTTTATGGCTTAGGGTTTAGGCTTTAGGGTTTAGGCTTTAGGGTTTTACGGGTTTAGGGCTTAGGGTTTATTACTGGGCAGCACTAGGGAGGATTAGCAAGTCCTGGGGATTAGTAAATTGGGGTTGTATAGGGATAATGGAAACTACTATAACGGGGTTATGTAGGTTTAGGGTTTAGGGTTACTTAATGTTACTTACAAAACGCGCGGCTGCTGATACAAAGGAGTCTGCGTAAGCATGACTCCAAATTGCACAGAAGCGGTTTTTGCGAATGCTCGGGCCCGGCCAAGGGTTTCCAAGCCGCTTAGCCGTCGCAACCCTACAGCTCCAAACCCAGAACCCAGGACCTCCAAATGCTCCAATCAGACAAAGAATGACAGCGCATCATGGTACAGTTCGGAACTGGGTCCAGAATTCCAAGCTATGCAAAACATCTACACCCTCAACGCCACTGCCAAATCCATACACCCGAGCTATATACTCCCAAGACCCCATCCCATCCCGAAACCCTACGTCTGAATCGTCGTCGGTCATCATCGTCGCCGCCGCCGTGGTCGTTGTCGTCGTTGTTGTCGTCGTCATAGCAGTCGTATAGTAGAAGTAGTAGCGGCAGCAGTAGGAGTAGGAGTACGAGTAGAAGCATCAGTAGTAGTAGTAGTAGTAGTAGTGGTGGTGGTGGTGGTAGTAGTAGTAGTAGTAGTTGTTGTTGTTGTTGTTGTTATTGTTGTTGTAGTTGTAGTAGTAGTGGTAGTAGTAGTAGTAGCAGCAGCAGCAGTAGTAGTAGTAGTAGGAGGAATTAGTAGTAATAAGTAGTAATTTGTATTATTATTAGTAGTAGTAGTAGTAGCAGCAGCAGCAGCAGTAGTACACGAAGCAGCAGCAGCAGCAGCAGAAGCTTAACTGTTATCTGTATTGCTTAAACCATGTTGGTCCCAACCTTGTACATCTTGGCCAACTTCTCAGCCAGGTCGTTCCTGGAGACGTTCGCCATGGAAGGGTGGATGACCTGAGGAGCGTAGGGTTTAGGGTTACGCAGGATGCGTTACGGTTTTGGGTCTTTGCACTTTTAGTTTAAGGTTCAGGGTTTAAGGGTACCGGGCTTAACGCTTACAACAGGAGTTATTTGATTGCAGGCTTTCGGGCTTGGGGCGCAGCACGGGAGTGAAGAACAGGCTTTTTCAAAGACCTCCATTTGTCGGCGCTGAATGCTGGAACCCGAAGCGCTGAACCATAAAATCCCTACTGCGGGCCAAGCGACATCCACAACGAACTGCTTTCGGCCCAGGAGGGGGTTCGTCTGGAACTTGCCTCATTTTTTGGATGGTTAATGTTTACTCCCTACGAGCAGTTCCGGGAATCGTTCGACGCTTCTTGAGATCCTTGCTTAAGCGGACCAAATCCACCCCCACACACATTCCCTTCAAGAGGCCGGGTCCAAGCACTGGTATTTTGACCTCGCATTCAATGCGAGGGCACATGAGCATATTTGAGAATTTCAGCTTCCCTACATGGTCCACACACTGGCAAAAAGACCCTCAAAAAGGGGCCACATCTTTGAGGAGACCTTCCTATACTATTCTATAATAAGATAATGTACTATGGTACGAAAATATACCTTCTGCAATGTGATATACCAGAATATTATATCATAATATACTATAATATGCTTTAATGATTGGAAACCCCACTTTCGACCCTCACCAGAGGAAGGCAAAAGCACACTGCTGCCAAGGTACGCGTTCGGATGGTGAACTCTCCCATGTTTCCTACCTTGAAGGAGTTTGTATGATACATAATAGGATCTTCTTAATATCTTATAGTATATAACAGTATGTTATAGGATAGAATATTAGATTATAGCATATGATAATATATATATAATAGTGTGTTATAATATATCATCGTATGGAAAAATGGCACGCCGTGAAAAGTAGGCAACTCCGCTTCTCAGATAAGAAAAAAAAACAAAGTGCACACTGCTGGGAGTTTCCCAAAAAGGGGGTACCCTAGGGACCCCAGGGGATATATAGGGATTATATAGGGATTAGGGGGTCCTTAGTAGGGATTATATAGGGATTATTTTGAGAAACTCCTTGCTGAAGCTAGGTTGCAGTGTTGGCCGGCGTGTTCTGAGTGCCTTGGCAGGGATGGGACTATTCCATTATACGATAAACGAATATGCTATGATGCTATAGTATGCTTAATGTACTATTGTATACCGTCGTATACTATAACCATATACTGATACTATAATACACCATAATATGATGATTTACTACATATATTACAACGTTTTGGGTCCAGAGGTATTGGCTTGGTGTTTGGGAGCTAAGGCTACATAAGCAAGTCTGGGGACATCAAAAAGAAGTCGCGCCATCGACCTCTGGGGCTCAGAGCAAAAGTGACTACCAGGACACCCCAGGACATGAGGAAACTTTCATATCAGAACTTGTGTAAAAAAAAAAAAAAAGCAAGGTCAAAACACATCACAGTCTGAGCACTTTTGAGAAAGGACAAGTATGGGCACAGACTTTCCTGGCGTCCATGTGCGGTGTAGGTCGCGCGGTCCAAGCCAGAGTTTAGGGTTTCATCAGGTCACCCTAAACCTTGAAACCCTGAACTCCCGACCCCGTCGTGCCCTGAACTCCGAAACCCCAAGCCTCAGCCCTAAACTCCCTCTGCCCCCCAGAACAACGCACGTGGACCTGTAAAGGTCTCAAGAGCACTTAACCTGGGTGTTCAGTAGAGGTACCTTTTGGGATCCCCCTGATGCCTTTGGACTATACGTGGTAATCGGATTTCAATGCATGGGTTTTCCCGCATACTATGCGTGTGTAGATATATACACACTCAGCCATGTTCCTACAGGAGCCCTTTAACAGTTCTTTGATCCTTCCGTGCGAACCCTCAAACAAAATCCACTACCCTGAAAATCTACGCCTTCAGCACGAAACCCATGAAAACCTATAAACCCAGTTTGCATTTGATTGTCCATGATCTTTTGCATCTGGGTATCCATTCTCCTCCTAAACTTTCACCTGAAACCCTCCGCCAAGAGCCCTTAACCCCTGAAGCCCTCAGCCCTACTTGCCATGAAACCTGAAAAGCTAAGCTCAGAACCCTACCCGCTACCCTAAACTTGTCTCTGGTTAGCAAGAACTGAAGGAATTGACCGTTGTAGCGGTTTAGGGTGTAGGTGTAGTGAGTCCCTATATAATCCCCAAGAATATACTAGCTTCCATTTTCTTATCCATTCCTTCAATCACCTTCAACCCACTTGCCATTTCATATTTCATGTTCTTGTCCATTTGGTTCTCCACTTTCGGGGGCAATATCCCTAAACCCGAATCGCTAAACCTTAAACTCAAAGCCCTAAACCCCTAGTCCCTAACAGCCCCGATATAGCCCCTAAAGCCTAAACCCTAAACCCCTTGTTAAGAAGAGAGGCTGGCAGCTCACCTCACCTCCACGGAAGTTTCCCACAGGAGCCAAAACGGCGAGAGTTTGGGATTTAGGGGCTTAGGGCTTAGGATTCAGGTTTTAAAGCTTAGGGTTTAGGATTTAGGGTTTAAGGTTTAGGGTTTAAGATTTAGGGTTCTAGGGTTTAAGGTTTAGGGTTTAGGGACAAGAGTGTAGAGCCCAGAAATGTGGGTGAGGGATCTACTTCTTGGGGACTTTAGGGAATCTTGTCAAGGCCACGTACATCCTTCGTTAGCGGTCCCACTCCCACATTGAGGCGTTCTGTTTAAACTAAAGCTTGATGTTGCCTCTTGCGCCTTACTGCCACAAAAAAAGCAAGATGCCATCTCCGACGCGGACCCAGATTTGTAATATCCCCTCAGGGTTATGGTTTAGGGTTTAGGGTTTAGGGTTTAGGGTCGTAAACCAAACTTTCAACCCTAAACCCTAATCATAGCTAAACCTAAAACCCTCACCAGCAAACAAGATGCATGTTGCAATTGCCCTGGCCGACTGTTTTTTCAGTAGATCTTGTCCATGCCGCTCGGAGCGAGTGAAACGACTACCCTCCCCAAAATGAATGGGTCTAGGGTGCAAGGTAAAGTTCAAGTTTAGTTTAGGGTTTAGGGTTGCCGTCTCCAAAAATACCATGGAACCCCAGATGTATCATAATAGGAACTCCACCATAGGGACCCGTGTTGGAAGGAATTTAAAGAAATCCCCGAAACTTTGAACCCTAAACCCCAACTCTACATTCCCACCCCGGCCTGCTTCTAGCCTAGAAAGTTATGAAGAGCGTGAGCTGCACCTGTAGGTGCCGGCGCAGTAGCCCCGCTTAGCAGACCTTTATCCTTTTCTGTGATTGACATGTCAGAACCTAAGCCTGACAGGGTGCACTTTTTGTAAAATTGCTCAAGGCCTTTCTCTGAGCCTCAGGGGGCCTCCCAGCTTGGGAACCTCCAGTGCGCGTAGGGCACTCCACACGAAACCAAATCCTAGGGTGTGCGAAGAATAAATCAAAGCACCAAGTCTTGGTTTGTTGGGCACCAGAGATGTGCAGCCGCAAGATATGCCGCCCGGGCGCCATTTCTACTACATTACCTCCAGCCGCCGCGCAGCCATACGTCCTAAACCCTAAGCCCTACCTGGCCTGACAAATCTGGAATCCTGGAAGGCTTTTCTCAGGAAGCCGGGCAGCCCAAGAACACTCATTACAAAAGATACCTTACCTGAAGTCTTGTGAAGAATCTTTGTGCATATTATGGTAGTCTCCATAAATTTGGGAACCGAACACAAGCCCAACATACTATCGTCTCTATGATAGGCGCCCCAGAGAGGGACCCTCACATTTCTCAAATCCTCACACAGTAGTTGTCAGAAGGTCGGTCCCCAAAATGGCCATAAGATGGGTTGCTTCTTTATCTAAGATCTCCATTTTACGGAAGTGCATTCCCTGACCCCTTCTTTGAAAGGACCCTAAACCCCAAACCCCTCAGCCCTAAACCCTTGTCTGAATTCCTTAAGATTATATACCTCATCAAGGGCACCTTTTGAGCAAGAGCTTTAAACTTCAAACTCGCAACCTTAAAACATGCCCTAAACACACCCAAAAAAGCAGAGGCCTAAAGTAACAAGCCAAAGTTTAGTCAGGATTTAGGGTTCAGGGTTTAGGCTTCCAGGCTAGGGTCGGGCTTCAAGGTTCAGGGTCTGGACTACAAAGTTGAAGGTCAAACCCTAAACCCTACATCTAGATAACCCCATTGTAGTACTTTCCATTTTCGTCTCCTTTATCCCTATATAACCCTAGATAACCCTGTATAAACCTATATAACCCTATATCAACCCTAAATAAATCCTATATAACCATGTTTAAACCCTATATAACCCCTATATAACCCTATCTATACCCAAGATTACGGCGTTAGGGTGATCACTCGTGGATCAGCTTCATGGAGTGCCGGCCTTAGTTGGAGGGCTTAACTTGGGGGTAGGGAGGGGTTATATAGGGGGGGTTTAGGGTTTAGGGTTTATAGGGTTTAGGGGTTAGGGTTTAGGGTTTATAGGGTTTAGGGGTTAGGGTTTAGGGTTTAGGGTTTATAGGGGTTATATACGGATTATATATAGCAATATGGGGGATATATACCCATATACCCCTTAATTAAGGAGCATATAGGGTTGATATACCACCCCTGGGCTCTCCCTTGGTTGGGGTAATTTATGGATGATGAACGCACAATTGAGGTGGATTAAACGGGGAACCTACTTGGCAGCAGAGGGAACCCAGGATAATCAGCTGTTGTAGCACGTGTCTTCTATCTCCCACTCCCCCTCAAGCATTATCAAGCTTTGCCCCCTTTACACCACACAGCCTTACACCCCCCTAGCTTGTCATGTGCTAAGGGTTTGGGGCGTCCCCAAAAAAGCAAAACACAATCCCACCCCCAAAACCCGCCTTCCCCGCTCATGGCTACTACTTGCGCAGGGGGGCCGCCCACTAATGTGACCCCAGCCAAAAATTTCGGAGAATCGTACGAATACCTAGATCAAATACCACTATTTGTGAGACCTACGGAAAGGACAAGCTTGGCAGCACCACGCCCTAAATGCTGGACACCCAATCCTAAACCAGGCATCCTAAACTCTGCCGACATCTCAGGGTTTAGGGTGAGTCCCCCCCAAGTAGATAGAATATGGGGTATATGGGGATCTTCTTACATATACCCAACGCCATATTCTATCTACTTCAGGGGGACTGTAATCTTAAATCCTGAACCTTCAAGCCGCAAGCCTTACCTGGGAAGCCAAGCAATCAGGCACAAACTCCTGTCCCAAACAACCACGTTTTGTAGATTAGGGTCCTCATCCAGGAAGCGGCTGTTTGAGTGGAAGTTTCGGACCCGAAACCATTCTATTCGCAATTGTTTGGCTGGCCACTCGTATATCTTTGTAGATATCCCACACATACCCCTATCTTCCTTTAAAGCCCCATATCCTTATGTACATATATATATATATACTCATATATCCCTACAACCCCTTCAAAGGAATGGATCTCCAGACAGCAATGATTTGGAGTCCGAGGTCCCAGCTCGCGTGGAAGAGCTCCATGTAGGGGGCGAGCCTACTTGCAGGGTCAGGGGTACTTAGTAAGTAGGGTTTAGGTTTTAGGGTTTAGAGTTTAGGGTTTAGAGCGTAGGGTTTAGAGTTCAGGGTTTAGGGTCAGAAGGACTTAATGTAGACTATACCCGGGGTTAGTATGTGGCTTATAGAGGTCATAAGAATATACTTACCGAGTTACCCCGACCCTCCAAGTAAGCTTCATGGTTAAGGATTCAGGCGATGTGCATTTTTGTAGGTTAAGGGTTGAGGTGAAATCTTCATTTTTTCAGATGTCCCCTAAACCTTAAGCCGTAGACCTTCAATCCTTTTGTCTTGGGGTGTAGGGTATAGAGTGAGAAAACATAGAAATCACTCATGTAGTGCACCCTCTTGCAGCTGGGAGGATTATAGGCAGATTATGTGGGCAGGCTTTATACGGCGAAACATGAGCGACAAGCCATCTGATTTCAGTTGAATCAGCACATGCATTTGGAGGTCCAGCCGCTGTTAGACAACAATCTACTGAAAAGCAACATGTTTCCTAGCGGCATCAGAGCCACCATTATGTGTTTTGAAGAATTTCTTTCACACAACTGTTCCGCGCCCACCGGGCCAAGAATCCCTCCCATTGTTTCTTTGGTGGCGAACGGTCCTAGTACTGTATCCTTTTTGCCCAAACCCTAAACCCAAAGCCCAGAGCCGTCAATCCCCAACCAAACCTCACCGGAAATTCCACCAAAGCCCTATCCCCACAACTGTGAGCTTATACACCCCGGGGCCGCCCTGAACACTGCAAAAACTAACCCCTAAACACTCAGCAGTAAACCTTCGGCCCTAAACCCTGAACTCTACACCCCAACTCTACACCCTAAACCGTTAACCACCAGCCCTAAACCCTAAACCCTTGACCCTGAACCCTCAATTCCCTACTAACTCCCTTTACCCTGAACCTTGAATCCCTAACCTGCAACTCAGTGACCTCAGCGGCGACTCCATTCGTGAGGAGCGGCCTCAGGCTCTCGAGATCGTATTGGGTTCCAGGGGTTAGCATCTAGAGCGGTTTACGGTTCCAAACTTAAAGGGCTTTAGGGTACATGGGGTTGGTTCAGGGTTGGGGATGTGTTTTTTTTAGAATTTAGGTTTGGGGTTGAGGTTGAGGAGGGACAGAGGGCTAAGCGTTCGGGATTTGACATCTGGGTTAGCAGTGAATCTTGGAATAGAAAAAGGCAATGGAAACTACCACAGCTCAGTATTGGGAATTATATGAGGGCTACTCCATACTGGATTGGGTGTTCCTTACTGAGACCTTTCGAAACCTAATGATTGAATCTTCCTTGTTGGGCTTTAGTGACTTAGTGTACTAAACTGAAGAATAAACGTAAACCCTAAAAGTGATCCAGTTGAGGCTTCCTGGTCCTTTCTTTCTAAACCTCCCATCTGAGGTAGATTTCATAAGGGAACTGGGCTAAGAGATTGAGACAGGAGTGCCATACTCTGGAAAAAACAAACCCGAAGGTGTCCGCAGAGAAGTTTAGGATGAGGACAACCCAAGAAAAAGATCCACCCTAAACCCTAAACCCTAAACCCTAAACACGTCTGTGCTTGTGAGCCATCCTTCCCCGAGCTAAGTTGAAGGCCGCCCTCGAAACGAAGAGCAAGCGGAAGTCGCCCGTCCTCCGCAAGTGTGAGGAAATGAAATGGAAACTGCTGTAGTATATTGGGGTTATATTGGGGATACTGGAAAATAAAATGGAGACTACTATAGTATATTGGGGTTATATTGGGGATAGGTTATTCATGAGAGGCAGCCTAGAGTTTAAAAGCGTTGAGGGGTGCGTTTGCAAGGCAAAATTTGAAAGTATAGTTTTACGGCGTAGGTGTTGAGACTCCGCTTCGGGGTACAGGAAGAGAGTAGAGAGCCCATAGAGGGAATCTTTACTTGCTCATGCTGACCTTCACCTGCGAAGCTCTTGCTGCCGCTTCACCTCACCTGCAAAGGGCTTGAACCCTTGCAGTCCCCAAGCCCCTGCTGCAACCTCCAAAAAGCTCCCAACTCCCCTAAACTACCGTCTAGTCATCAAATCCAGGCTCCTCTTCGCGTGGCCTTAGTCTGAAAGAAGCATGCTCGGGGTGGGGGGCAGGGGGGAAGAGACGAGGATTATGCGGGAGATTGCCTCACTTCGTATGGCCAGAATGAAGACACAAATTCCGGGACACCTTTGGTACGAGTTGTAGAAGGTCTGCGGTGTCTACAGGTAAGAACCTAGTGAGTTTGAAATGTCGGAGATTTTTTGGCAGATTGCCAGCTAACCTTACAACAGCACGTGCTAAAGGACAGAAACAGTGCAGTCACTGTCTTCGACGACGATGACGATGACGCGGAAGACGCGGACACCGACGCCTGCACCTGCGCCTGTGACTGCTGCTGACCTGCCGGAAGCCCGAGAATAGCAACATCAACACACAGACCCCCCAAAAAATCCAAAAAAATGGACCCACAGTGGGTCTGGGATGGCCTGGCTAAGCAGGAGCCTGGACTGCGGGAACACACGGAGATTGCAATCAAATCGGCCTCGAGGACTCGTTGAGGGCAATACCTGTGTACTATACCGTTTCTGTTGCTACAACATGATCTCATTGTATGGTCACATTGCCATAGTATGTCATGATCGTAAATAAGTTATGAAACTCTATCATGATATCATTGTAGGGTCTTTTGCGAGCAAGCCTTGTCTTAAAGCTTCTGCCTTGCAGGTATTCCGGCAGAATCCGGGCAGAAGCACCCTGCTAGCAGCATAGTACCCTAGCTATGAGCAAAGAATAAAGAAATCCATTCCCTTAGGGTCTTAGGCACCCTGCTACCTGCCAATGATCCCCATATTATACGGGTCCCCATAATGCAGCCCGCCCTGGGAACCAGGATGTCCCTAACAATGCTGACTAGCAGGAGCCTGATGCCTGAAGTGCAACACCACTCTTGTAATATAGCAAAATATACACTAACATACCATACTACATTCAAATATACCATAATATGCTATAATTTACCATAACATACTAGGACTCTTCAACAGGGGCCTAAATAATCACAAATATCATTTTGAGGTCCATTTGAGGTACCATATACTATAACTGTACAAGGAATATGGAACCATAATAATATTAGTGATTATTTAGGCCCCTATATTGGGAAGTCTTCCGGGATCCCAAAACCTCAAAGCCTGGGGCCAACCCAGCTGAACCTCAGACATCCCTGAAACCTGAGATCTGACGTCTTAACCCCCAATTTATTTTTGGGATTATGTTGGGGTTATATTATTGGGCTTATGTTAAGGTTATATGGGTGGTTGTCAAAATTATGGTCCCTTTTTGGGAACCCTAGTATAATACGGCACCTAATTTCTAGGGTACCCAAAAAGGGACCATAATTTTGACAACCCCCCATATTGGGGTTCTATTAGGATTATATGTTGGGAAGCCCTGGGAAGGCTTAAGTCTGGTTGTATAAGAACCCTATCATTTCCGGGACTTGAGTGAGGCAAAACGTAGAGTGGATTCCCAGCGTTAGCGGCGAAGAAGCAATGCTAGACCTTAATATGGCTTCAGCCTGTATTTTGGCCATCAATTTAGAGCTTCAGGGCCGCCAAAACGTAGAGCCGGAATGGCATATTCATTCTTAAGCCTTCCCATACTTAGCGGTCAAGAAGGACTGTAAGAGCTTAATGCGGTTTTGGGAGGATGTGGGCGTATGATTTTGCTATGATCTCGGGGTTTGGGGTAGCAGCCAGTAAGTTTAAGCTCTCCCAGGTTAGTGTGTAGAAATTTTAATCACTCCCGA
>CAJNIZ010043027.1:135868-160090 GCA_905231905.1 Symbiodinium pilosum
TAGACTATAGCTCATATAGGGTCACCCAGGCTTTGGGGTCCCGACTTTTTTCAGATACAGGAAACCCAGTTGAGGACATCACGCGTGCAAGAAATTGTGCATTCAAATTGAGGGGTTGGAAGCTTGAGCGAAGTACGCAATGTTCCGGGGTTCCCGCGAGGTCTGACCCTACCCGCCTGGTGGCAAGACCCTAGATTTAAGGCTTCGGACACAAAGCTTGGGTTTTGCAGTGCCCGAAACAGACACGGAACGCCGAAAAGGGCCTGAAAAAGACTACAGTCCCTTAAGCCGGGGCTACATGGGTTCCATCTTCATTTAGAAAAGCGTAGGGGGTTTTGGGCAGCTGTGTTTTGGAGCTCACGCGTTAGGATGTGCTTGCAAGCCGTCCGTTTGCTGGTATTACAAACTGGCAGGGTTGTACATACCAACGAAACCCCGAAGATGTTATCAGTGATGAACGTGACAATGGCATCCACAGAGAGAATGTCGCCGTAACTACCCCAAACACAAAACCCTGCACCCTCACACCTTATATACCCTACACTCTAACCTCTACCTCCTAAAGCCCAATCGCCAAACCCTGATCAGGCCCTGATCCCCAAACCTTATTCCCTGAACCCTAATGCCAAAACCCAAAGCAACAAACCTGATATCCCTGAACCCTAGCCCGCAAACCCTAACGTCAAGGAGTAGCACAGGAGCATAAACAATTGCAAATGTCATGTTCAAGTCTATTCGAGATACCCTATAGCAGAATTGTACAAGGAATCTACGAACATAACCTTGTTAAGTATCCATCTAAAGCCCTATATGATAAAAACGGCTTCCATTTCATGTTCCATTCTTTCCATTTGCTTCTCCGCTATTGAGAATGGTATCCCTAGCTTTGGGAAACCGCCAAAGCCCGATATACCCCTATATGTCCATAAATAAGCCCTAGGACCATAGTGTTGATAACTGTATAAGCCTAAGCGCTAAACCCTAAACCCTGAATACCCTAAACCCCAACCCCTTGCCATGCAAAGGTGGGTGGCCTCGACCTGGAAAATCTTGAACTCGCCTGAGCCCGGCTGAGCGGCTTAGATTTTGAAGGGAGATGATTAGGCTTACATAGGGATATACCCTAAATAGTAGTTTCCATTTTATTTTCCCTTTTCCCAATATAACCTCAATATAACCCTAATATAACCCTAATATAAACCGAATAAAAACCTAATATAACCCCAATATTATCCTAATATAATAGGGAGATAAAGTTATAGGGCTTAGGATGCTTAGGGATTTGGGGCTTGCACTTGCGGGCTTAGGAGGGGCTTAGGTATTAGTGTTGGAGACTTTGGGTCCGAGAGGAAGTTCAGCCAAAAAGGGGTTTAGGGTTTAGGGTTTAGGGTTCATGCAAGTAGTCTTTGGGGATCAGGAAAACGGAACCTGAACGATCTCTTCATACCTGGCCCAGTCACCGTAGAGGGTCGTCCCCGCACCAGGACCAGGACTGAGACAGCATGCTCATGGTTTACTAAGTTGCTGCTGTTGAGGATCTTAGTTTGAGTTACTATGAGGAAACCCTGTAATTACTAGGTATACCCATTATGGTAACTTAACTTAAATTCCTTAACAGCAACCCAGTTTGGGGTTTGGGTTTCGGATGAATCTGGTCGGCGGTTCTGTTGCCACAAAGTGGATGCTTGGAGTGTAGGGCAAGTTTAGGCTAGGGTTTAGGGTTTCGGGTTTAGGATTTAGGGTTTCGGGGTTCAGAGTATACGTAAGGCTTTGTTCCCTTTATGAAAAGCAAATTCAGTCTCCATCAATCAGCATCGGCCCAATATGCCCCCTGTACGTGCATATAGACATTTCAGTACCTGTGCGTATGCTTATGTATACATATATAGAGGTGTATTTACAAGCGATACTACATATGTACATATGTACGACATCCCTACCTATCATGATAAGGATGCCCATATAGCCCCCCTGCAAGCCAAAGACCCCACCCCTAAACCTGAAACCCTTAACTCATTTAAAGAGACTGCCAACATGCAAAACTCAGGAAGTTAAAGCTTTCGGCTCAGCCTTTGCTTAGTGGTGTTAAGGGCTCATTTGGTAGAGTTGAAGGTTTAAGGTTCTACCACTCCTACCATCTGCAATCTAAGCCCTCCAATCTGTGCAGCAATTCTGTCACTGCTTTGTAAAAGCCTATGGTTTACGGCATACGGCTAAGAGTTTAGGGCTTAAGATATGCTCCCTGAACCCAAATCAAGGCATGCCAGACCCCAAGTCTAAACCTAAATATTCAACGCAGACCCCTAAAGGATCCAAAACATGGAAGCCCCAGCTCAGCAACCCCTTATCATCCCCAACCAAAGATTGGTCTCATTTAATTGGGGGTGCTCCATTTTATACATCCCGTGAGGGCTCAGAAAAGCCAGCCCAGAAACATCTGGAGCTTCCGCGCGTTCTCTTCAATCGCGCGGGCACCTTGTAGAAGGCACTTGGGCTTTCATGGGTTTCTACAGGTGTGTAAGGGCTGAAAGAGAAGAATGGAAATATCGAAGCAAAAGAAAATCTAGAAATTGAAACTGGGATGAGGGGGAGATTTACGGTTCAACGCACAACACAAAACACTAGTGGATAGTAGTATCTATAATCGTAGGTCTACGGGACAATACGATATGACCAGGTTCAAGCTTCATGATATACCGCGATTTGCCCTCCCTTAACTATCAGAAGACGGATGAGCTAAGCCATGCGACCCAGGGGGTTTTTCAAAAATAGACACACCATACGTATACTTACCTATGTTTCCAACTTACCGCAAGCCCAACATACTCCAGGAGCCCAAATATGCACCCGTATCATTTTACATCATTGTGAGGTCTATTTGAGGTAACTTACTTATGCAGGGGTTCTGGCACCACAAGACAAGTACTTATCATAAACTCAGCTTGCATCTCATTCTTTGTCTTCTTGTCCATTTGATTCTCAGTTGTGGGGATAATATATCCCCAAACCCTAGACCCCAAATAGAAGTCTCCATTTTCCATTCTCCCCATAGGCAAGCCCTTTATTACCCCTATTTAGGCCCCCGAAATACTCAACCCTAACAATTCCCTAGAGCACCTTTTGCATCCAAGGGTGGCTCCGACCACCAAAAGGTTCCGAACTGGGGTTGTGGTTTAGGGTTTAGGGGTTTAGGGTTTAGGGTTAGGGTTTACAACCACTACCACAAATCCCAAAGCATTAATTCTCACGTTCGCGGGTTTTGGAGCGTTCGGTTGTGGAGTGGGGCGCTTGGGTGTTGGGCTCGGGATTCCCGCAGCAAGGGAAATTACTAGGTTCCCCAGTAAACCCTAAACAATAAAGGTACCCTTTTTCCTACTGTTCTGTTTTAATAAGGACACCCACAAACAAAAAAAGGGTAAAAGGGATTAGCTTAAGGTTTAAGATTTCGGTCAAGATGAAGAAGCATATGGGGGGGCGCTTTTCAAGTAGTCCCGGCAGCTAACTAAAAGACTTTTCTTTAAGGGGATTGTAGGTGTTCCTGAAAGATTAACTACTCGTGGATTATTCCAAGAAACACCAAATAGTAATATAAAGTTCCAATCCAGAAACCCGACTACAAACAAAATGTGACCCTGCATGATCCCACATGACCTGTGAGTCTCAGGTTCAGGAGGCACTGTTTGGATATGTGAGCCATGATCTAAACTCCTACAGGAGGGGGAATATAGGGATTTATATAGGGGACTGTTATAGGGGTTATTGATGGGGATACTTGGAGTTTAGACTACATCTCATCTAGGAGCACCTGTTACAAAATGTGGCGATGCCCGCGCTCAAGAGCTCACTACACCACCGAGGTTCTCCATTACTTGGAGGTTCAATGTAATCATAACACAACTGTAGGTGTTCTTTTCACCCAATTACGAGGCCCTAGGTCCCCCAATATGGCTATAACTAGGGTTATAGGTAGCTCAGAACTTTCATGCTCTTGCTTGCTCAAACCAGATCATAAAACACTCTACAAACATTTAGGAACTAAAGGGCCTGTGATTGGATCGCAACCGTAAATTCGGTTAAAAAATACCCTTAACTTTCAAGTAATGTAAGGTGCATCAGATCCTTTGAAAGCCTAAACGCTAAACTCCTGAACCCTAAACCCACAACCTATGAAACCCCTCAACCCCTAAACTCTCGAGCCTTCAACCCTGAAACCCCGAAACCCCTCCACCCCGCCTCGTTGCACATGCCGCTCGTCGTCCTCTGGGCTTTCTCTTAGGCGTCGTGCGATGGGTGTCACGTAGAAGCCGGCCTTAGAAATGTAGGAGTTTGGGGGTTGGGGGTTTGGGATCTGCGGTGTAGGATGTGAGTGTTCAGGGTTTGGGCTTCAGGCTCAGGGTTTCTGAATCCAGTGGGAAGAAAAGATTCATATGATACTTTTCTAGGGATAAGCTAGACTATAAGTATATAAGGATTCTCAGGGGGAGAACATTGGCACATCACTACTGACGTTTTTACATTACTCGTGCTTAGGGTCCAGGCCAAGCTTTCGGAAAAAGCATCGTTCCCCGGGAGAGGTATGACGCAGAAGCTAGTCGTGGGATAGCGCCATGCTTCTTGCTTTCCTACTACTAATGAAAAGTCTGGTCAGTTACTTAATGACTCCTACATACCATATGAGAACTCCTAGCAGCCCCCGTACTAATCCCTTTCATGCTCCCCTGTTTTTCCTTTTTTGTCCCCCCCCCTTAAGGAATCTAGTTGATGGCTCAGTTCGTGACACCTACATATCATGTACTCCATGGACTTCTGCTCTTCCTGTTCGCCGACATGTTTGATGTTTGTGATAGATCACTCAACCGGTTGGGGTTGAGCTTTCCAATTTAAGCTTAGAACTAACTACGCGCCTCTATCATGAACCGCGACCGGTTTCCTGGGTCCTCAGTATTGGCCCTGAACTGGATTTGTAGGCTTCATAGGGTCTGCACTAGGTATACAAAGACCCCAGGATTAAGGGCCCATACTCAGGACGATTCTACTGGCCCTCCTAATAAGATGAGAATAGACTGCAGAAGCAGAAGTGTCCTGTCAAAATAGCAAACATGAGCCCATCTAGGCCACTTTGCAAAGGAACGCAGTCCTAACACATTCCCAAGCACCAGCATGTCCAGCTGGAGCCCATTGCCGGCAAATTCAACCAGCGTCTCCTGTTCGGGCTCAGGATTTGTTTTGATAAGCCCGTTTTGCGGGTGGAAGGAGTTCTGAAGATGAGAAGGGTTCAACCCTAAATAGCAGTTGCCCTTTTCTTTTCCATTATCCCCTATATAACCCCTAGATAATCAATGTATAACCCGCATATAATCCCTATGTAACCGAGTGACCTTGGGTTGTCTTAGGCGCGCAGCAGTGAGTTAGGGCTCTGGCAACAAAAGTGCACGCACACCTGCGTCCAAAAACAAGTGGCCACACGATTTCAACGCAAACAACAGTGAGATCTTTGATGATGTTCCATTGTCTTGTCACGGGGTATGGATGTAGAGCCTAGGTTTTTGAAGGTGCCCACATGACCGGGCTTAGAAACACACCAGAGCTGGCTGCATAGGGCTTTGGGGTGTGTAGTCCTGAGACTTGAAAGATTATAGTATATTATCGTACATGATAGCATATCATAGTACATCATAATCATTATGGTTAAATTATGGTAGATAACTATAATAGTATATTATAGGACATTATGATATATTACAGAAACAGGCCTCCATAGCCGGATCTTCAGACCCTGTAATTTCAAACATGAGACATGGTAGTTTCCAGAAATAAGGGGAAACCAATATAGACCCCAAAGTATTATACACCTCATTTTCGGGATCCCCAAGAAGATGCCCCCAAGTTTGTGCACCCGCAGATAGGGTTTTGTAATGAAGGTGACATAGGGACGAGGAAAATAGAATGGAAACAACAATATAGTGCACGGTGTAAGGTTTTTAGTCTCCGCATGCAGGGAGCACTGGCTATGATGTGGTTTCTGTGGTCTGAGAGAATCTATATTGTAGGTTGTCAAAGTTTCTCGGTGCTCCACATAATACGGCCCTGTATCTGTATCTGTATATGTAGGGTAGACAAGAAGCGATCACAATGTTGGCAACCTACCTCACAAGACAGTCTCGTGCCAGGACAGGGTCAGGGTCCGCACAAGAGACCAAAGATCGGCCTGACAATCATCCTTCATTCCTTCCAGAATTGCTGCTGTTTGTAAGAAGAACCCCTGATTCTAAAACTGACCATAGCTGAGGCTGAACCCTTCAACCAGACGTAACAGCACTTTCATGTCCAAAGGCAGTCAGGGGTGGATAGCCCGAATTTGGTCATAACTATAGCTGACCTGCTGCTATCCCTCTGAACTAGAACACGTAGGGAAAAGATTGAATCGTCCCAATTGTCCCGTGTCCTTCACGCTGTGTTCGAAGTAAGGCCAGTTCTCTCCGAGCACCACCGGGTCAGCAGAAGTCAGGCTAACTTGGTATGGCGCGACACGTAGGGGTTAGCACCACTCATTTGAGGATACATTGGAGAAGCTCGAACATGAGCTGAGGACGACTATGAGGCAAGCCCGGAAATTGACCACAGCTGCTTATTTGGGGTTCATGCTTGGGACACCTGTAATACAACAGTTACCCCTAAACTCTAAGCCCTCCTAAACCCTGAGCCAACTTATACGAAACCTATACCACCTGGTCTGCCACTGTAAGGGCACTTTGACTGATAGGGCCTTCCAAAGCGTCCATTAAATTTGGCACGGGCCTTCTGGGAGGTCTACTTTGAGAAGGTTTACAAGCTATACATAAGCCCTGAACTCCCGAACCCCAAACCCCAAGAGTCTTCCAGGGGTTTATAGAACGAGCATAAACGATGGGGCCGGCGGTTCCGGAAGCTTGCAGGCAGACGATCTCGGAGAAAGGCTCAAAAGGTGCATGTTAATCATAATGGACTATCATACCATCACCTCGTAAGGTACGTACCCCCTCTCAGAGTTTCAGGAGCGAACGAACCGTGTATAGGGCCTGGTGACCGCTAAACCCTAAACCCCAATAGAATTCTAAAGCCGGGGACGGTACTCTTGGCTGGATCCCTGGATAGCTTATGGGAAATAGGCTCGAACCCCTGGGTTGCTGCTGAGGAGCCTAATTTTAGGTTTCCATACAACTCAACTGCTATGTCACCATAGAGTTGTAACTCAAATGAAGTTCCTGAACTGTACGTTGCCTAGTCTTTCTGCAAGGGGCGTTGCACATGTTATTCATACTTAGTCGGGAAAAGAGGAACTGAATCTAGGGTGTCATCATCAGAGTTGTAACGGAGCTTTGACCCAAAAGCTTGAAACCTGTCAGGACCGAAGATTCCATCCATTGCATTTTCGGGGCTCTACATGCAGGACTATACTTTGGGCGTATGTGGGTGCACCCTTGTGTTGTGAAATTCTGTCAGCCTCCAACCCCAAATCAACTAAAAACATGGGAGTGGTATACTGTATGGTTCTAACCGTGATAATGCGTCAAGATTATGACCGTTACTAGCAGCATCCAACATTTTCCCAAGCCTCATTTAATTGAACAGAGGAAAAAAGTCTGTCAAAGATGCCCCTGTGTACATGTGTTGTCTGCCCCACAAAAGCAATTCCAAGAGCCAACGCCAAAGAAGACAATCTGACAGGACCACGGTAATGTACTGGTACCGAACCAAAACAAGAGAAAATGATGGCTTTGGGAAAGCTTTATGCTTCAACTGTATCCACAAGACAAAAGTCTCCGTGTAAACGTATGTAGAATTCAGGATCATCCTACGGGTGTCCTCAATGAATACCAACCCCGTCTGCCGAACATCTTCGCAAAGTCCCCAAACCCAAAATCCTGAACCCAAAGCGATAAACCCTAAACCCTGAACCAAGTCACCTGTTCTAGCAGTCCCGCCCCTCCACCGCCACAAACATTGTGGTTTCCCCTACTAACCTACCACCCCCCCAAGTTTCCCCCCTAATTTCAGTTAAAAAGGCTCATTTATGGCTACTTAAGGATAACAAACCCTAAACCCTAAACCCTGGAACAGGGGAATATAGGGGCGGAGAGTAGGGGAACTCTTGGAAGCAAGAGTTCTGATGTTTGAATGCGAAAGAACCCACGACATAAACCCTAAACGAACCCTACTACCAGGAAGCGAACTCGGATTTGCTGATTTTGTGGCTAAGGGGCTAAAGGTTATAAGGGTCTTGGATTTAGGGCTAAGGGTTTAGGATTTAGGGCTTAGGGTTAGGGGTTAAGGGTTTAGGATTTAGGGTTTAGGGTTATGGTTTAGGATTCAGTGTTTAGGGCTGAGGGCTGAAGATTTCGTGTTTCGACCTCAGGGCAAGGGATCTTGGAACAGCCCAGGAACCGACGAAACTGCCGTGAATGCCTGGAACATATGGCATGCCTTGGATCAGCTTGGGATTGCGCTGGTTCCGCAGTCGGGTACGATCAACAAGTCTCACTTAATCTTTTGCATCGGGTTTTAGCGTCTAAGCAGAATCGCTTAAAATAAACTAGACCCAGTGAAAGTTTACAGCTTACACGATGGAGGGCTTGGAGTTTAGGGCTTTGTACTGTTTATGAGGTTTGGGTTTAGGGTTTCTGGAGTTTCTAGTGCGCAGCAGGCTTTCATTGGGGCTTTCTGGGTTGAGGGTTTGGGATTACAAGAGTTGGACCTTGGGCTAGAAGGTTTCAGTTTATAGGGATGAGGGTCTCGTAAGAGTAGAGGTAAATTTTTTGGGGGGGTCCAATAACAAAGACTGTAGTATATTGGAGTCCCTCAGGGGTCCCCTATTCATCGCCACTAACCCAAAAAAAGTCACGCCCTTTTTCAAGAAATTAACTCCTAATCCCTGAACCTTAAACCTGATTGGGAAAACCAGCAAATTCAGAAACCAAAAGAATCGGAAACCAAAAACACAAACCCGATGTGAGGGGGCCTGGGGTCTAAACCTCAAACCCTAAGCCTTGTGCGCTGCCGCACCCGGTAATTGACGACCTGTGTAGAATAGAACAAAGATTCAGGGCTCTACGAAGGTCTAATATGTATTGTTCTATATATTAATCATTATCCAACTGTTGCTGACGAGGGGCGCAGTACCCAACCTAAAACAGATCCAAAGCCCCAAAAAATTCTAGGCCCTTAAGGGTACATATGGGGTATTTGCTATATAAATTTAAATGAGGACCACAGGATTCAAGCACCATACCAGGGGCCCAAAACGGTAGTAAGTTTCAGGATCAGGGGATTGATCGCTTCGCATCTGTGAATTCGTTCCCGTGAAAAACGCCTCCTAGATATTACATAAACCATGCACTCTGAAATCCTAAGAGGAGGCGGCCTGCTCAAATGGGAAATTACTGAACAACCCCATAATTAATGAGATCCCACGAGTCTTACTGACCTCCGGTCGGGCTGCGATACTGTGGCCGGAAAACTCCTTCTTGCGGGGCACCCCTTTCATGTACAACAATGCTTCATACCCGCGGATCAGAACTCACAACCCGAACATTCCTAATAAACCCTATTCTGGCATGTCTGGTTCGAGGGTATAAATATAAATTTACCCTTCCTAAGATTTCTCAAAATACACAAAGCTATATCCAGCCAGTTTGTGACTTTGATTTGCTTGCGGCAACAGCGCCTTCAAGCTTGCACTGTTGTCCAGCAGCACTTGCCGAGGCTGGGGGTGGGCCACTTCCTCAAGCAACCCTGAACCCTAAACCCTAAACCCTCAACCCTAATCCTCAATCCTGAACCCTAAAACCTAAACCCTAAACCCTTATTGTCCCAGACGCAAAAGTGCTGATCATTGTACGTGAAGCACTCCTGGGCCCAGAGCTCACAGGAAGCTACGTTCGTACTAGAAATCTGCGTATGGGAAGAATTCCTAAGTCCCCCAACCACTCAAGAACCCCCCGCCTCACTCTTTTCGCTGGGAGGCCCTCTTCATTGTGTCCGCCGAAGTGGAAGCAGCATTGAAGAAAGAGCACGTGAACTGTAGTCTAAACTCCACAAAGGGGGGTTATATGTGGAAGTATTATGGAGGTATTAAGGGGGATACGAGGGGTTTAGACTATAGCTCATGTATCTAATGTGATCCCCCCCTTATCTTCTTGTGGGATGGGGGGTAATATTAAATGAAAAGGAACATCAATAATAAACCTTACACCCCTAGACCCTTGACCCATGAAAACTCTTGAAACACATTTATGAACAAGCCCAACACAAAGAAGAAAGTCCAACTGAGTACTCGTCGTGGTGATTGAGGCAAGTCACGCCATACTCCTCTCACAGAATGCTATGTCACATGTGGAACATAATCTTACTGTATATTGGAGATCATAGTACTGCAATGAAAAAAGAATACCACCCTAAACCCTCAACCCTAACCTCCTAACCCCTGCACCCTATATTGAGGACTGTACTGTAGGAGCTTAAACTATCAATATCATTTATGGGGTCTATGTGAGTTCCGTCTTCTTCTCCGTTATTTGGGGTACTATCCCTAAACCCTAAGTAAACCTATAATATCCCTATATGACCCATCAGTGCTCCTTATATACCCTACTGATCCCTAACCCCTTAACCCTTAACTATGAACCCTGAACCCTAGACCAGGCCGAAAGCACATCCAGGCTGTCGCAGGTCTTTCCATAAGGCAGTGGGCAGTTGGAGGTGAGCCGGTTCGCCCAGTTGCCTGAGAAAAGGACTTTAAGTGGTTCAGGGTTTAAGGTGCCTCCCAGTAGGACTTTACGTGGGTTAGGGGTTTAGGGTTCAAGGTGCCTCCCAACAGGACTTTAGGCGGTTTAGGGTCCAGGGGCTAGGGGTTAGGATTTAGGCTTGAGGCGTTTCTGTTTTCATGGTTTCGGGTCAAGGGTTCGATTACATTATTGGAGGGGGAGTCTGGAATTTTTCGGGCCTTGTGTGGGTGTGGAGGCCTCACCTGTTCCAGTGAACCAGGTTAGAACCAGTTAGAATCCTAACCCCTTAACCCTAAACGGCTTTGTCGGGCAATGCTAGGTTGGGGAGGGCCGGGTTTATTGGTTCAACAGTTCAACATTGAGATACTGCAAAAACAACACATACCTGCGTGCTTGTTATTATCCTACTATGAACCTATATAAACTCTACCGATTGGCTAGGGGGTGGGGCACTGAAGGCTCATATTTCCCCTTAAGTAGATACAATATGGGTATGTGGGGATCTTACTATAATAGACCCAAAGCCATATTCTATCTACTTAAGGGGGCCTATAACTTCTTGCATCGAGGGGTCTAGGGCAGATATATTTCACGTACTTTGGGCTTTTGGAATCCTTAGATGCTTCAGGGCTTAGGGCGTAGGGTTTAGGGTTCTAGCGTTTAGGGTTTAGGGTATAGGGTTTAGGACCCAATTACAAGTGGTACATACAAGCCAGTTAAAATCATAGTAGGTGGCATAGGCGGCTTTTGCTTGGGTTGTAAGTACGTACAATCATAATTGGGTTATGATTACGTACTCTGAACCTCCAAGTAGCGCTGTCTGAATCCAAATGGTTTAAGGCGTCTAAGAGGCTATGGGAAACTACAAAATTATAACTCGAAAGTTGTCCGTACGTAGCTCTGGATTGTTCCATGTTGGGCTCTCGCCTTACACTCACCAACAGTCAACACAACTGTAGAAGAAAAGGGTTGTATATGTAATATACCCCTAATATGCTCCCTGTCTGATACCTTAGCCCAAAACCCTACGCCCTCTGTGGCTTTTGGCTTGGGTTTCGGAGTTCAGTGGCGGCCTTGGGTGCTTTACTGCTCTAACAGGTCCTCCCAGGTCAGTTTTGCAGGGCCTTTTGACCCATTGGGGTAGTACTCTGCTTATTTTGGGTTGTATGGGGATATTTGGAAGATCCTAACCCCTAAACCCCTGAACCCCACTATAATGGGGTTTAGGGCTTAGGGATGAGGATTTAACAGCCCGCAGTACTCTTAGACGAGGGGCCCGTTCGCTGGCAACTCCCATATCCCATACGTACGTAATGCCGATGCAATGTAGAATAAGCTGCATATCTATGGGTCTATTCGGGTATATCATGGTATATTATGGTCATAGTCCGGGTATGTTATGGTAGAGTCCCCTCTACACCCTGAAATGTTTGGGACCCTCAAAGCAACACTTTGAAAGTCCCATATGGCCCCTGAACCAAACGCCGGGTATGCTGCAAAGTGCACTCTCAACCCTAGCCCTAAGCCCCGAAGCCCAATAACAACCTGAGCCCAAAATGCAAAGCACTGAGCCCTAAACACTGAACCCTACACCCTGAAAACTCTAAACTCCTGAACTCTAAACTCCTACGTAGACCCCCAACTCCTAAACCCTGAACTCCTAAACACTAAACTCCTAAATCTTAAACTCTTAAACCCGAAGCTCCCTTTTTATGTAAACTCCAAAAACCTAAGCCGGCTCAACAAATGCACTGCCAAGCTACAACCGCAGGTAAGGGGGCAGAATACCCTGAGCCGTGAGCATGAGAAACGGCTCAAGGCTTTCAAGGATTTAGGGTTAAAGGTCTAAACTTCAAGTTCGGGTTTTTGGGTTCAGGGTTTTGGGCCACAAAGGTTTGGGGTGTAGGGTTGAGGGCTAAAGGCTCCAAGGAAGGCTTCGGGTCTAGGGCTCCAAGCTCCATGGATGGTTTAGGGTTTAGGGTTTAGGGTTTAGGGTTCAGGGTTTAGGGTTTAGGGTTTAGGGTTTAGGTTTTAGGATTTAGGGTTTAGGGTTTAGGATTTCAGGCTGTAAGGGGGCTACAGGGCATACCAATGGCTTTGCAAGAATCATGTTTTGAGGTTCACTCTTTTTGTTGCAATGGAACGTACTAGCAGCTGTTCGAAGAAAAGGCTTAGGAGTTAGCGCTTTGGGATATTATGATATTTGGGGGGGGTTTCCAAAATTAGGGGCACCTTTTTGGGGGTCCCAATAATAAGGATTATAATATCTTTGGGTCTATAATGGATGTCCTTGCTTCAGGAAACTACCATTTAGGATTGGATGAAGCTTAAATTTAGGATTCCTTGCTTCAGAAGCAGACTACCCAAAAAAACTCTTCACTTCGGCTCCTCTTTTCAGAAGGAAGGGTTTGGAAAATACCGAAGCCAAAACTATTTCCAATATCATGGTTCTAGGTTCCTTCTATACTGTTGGTTACGGGATACCTCAAAATGATATTGGTATGCCTTAGGAGGACCCCTGTAATAGTGGTATGATAGGACTATAAGAGGACCCTAATAAATTACCATTATCCCTCATAATCACTATTACTGGGTGGGGGGTCCACCTAAGGTATGCCTTGTACCTGTACTACTCAGAAACTGAAAGAGACTCCACACATGCAAGGCAAGAATCTGCCCCTCCCCTGACATGGTCTAGGGTCCAGCTCAAGGTTTAAGGTTTAGGGTTTAGGATTTAGGGGGTTTAGGGATTTAGGGTTTAGGAATTTAGGGTTTAGGGATTTAGGGTTTAGGATTTGGGGTTTGCGCTTAGGGTTTGGGCTTAGGCTCAGCAAGCAATCAAGTTCTGCAGCAACTGCTTCTGCATGACACGCCTTTGCAAACCCCTGAACCTTGAACACCTATGCCCTAGACCATGCAAGCTCCATGTCACAGGCCCTTATCTTACAGGGGTTTGGTAGCGGATAAAGCACTATATTATATAGGGAATATGTTGGGATTCTACTCTCGTATTGCCTACTAACCACCAATAAGTAATCCCCGCAATCCCTTTTCAGGGCTCAGGGCTTCGCAACCAGAGCTAACCACAACATATACCCTAATATAATGTAGTAGTAGTTTCCATTTTACTTTCTGTTATTCCCCACTAAGCCCCATTGAGACTTTTTCAGCTAAGCAGCTCGACTGTTTTGAGCTGCCACTCGAACTGGGTGTTCCACTCGAAGCCTCAGGATTTGAGGGGTTTCTCAAAATTAGGGGTACCTGTTTAGGGGTCCCCATAATCAGGACTATAGTATTTCGGGGGTCTATAGTGGGTCCCCCTATTTAGGGAAACTATTACTTAAGTTCTGCGACTTTCATCTGTGTATGGTCGGGCCGGGCATACGCTTTAGGATTTAGGGTTGAGGATTCGGGGTCGAGGTTACCATGCACGCTAGGATTTCAACTTATGCCCTCCTGCGCACAGCCCTCATGAATGTTCCAAAGCACCAGAAAACACTCTGAACCTCACCTTATATGAAATGGATTTTGGAAGCATTGCTCGGGATGCAAGAAGGACCGGACAAGGGGCCTACTGAGCATTAAGCAGGATATGCGGATACTGCAGGAATTTACGGCTGGGGGAAAGAGGGTTTGGGTGGTTTGGAACGTGGGTTGAAGGCGCCACCAAACCTCAACCTTCGGTACTAAATCCCTGTGACCTTCAACCCATGTAGGAATGGCACTCTCAAGCCCGGAATTCTGCAGTCAGATAATTCTTGCAGGAAAGATTTACTCCAGGGCTTCAGTAAATCTCCGCACTGCAGGATAACCTAGAAAAATGTCCATGGTGTGGAACCTGAAATATGGGAGCTGAGACCGGGCATCACCAAGCCAAATCCAGACGCCACACTCTCGCCAGCGAAGCTGAAACTCTACTTGGAACAGCCTTACAGTAAAACTGGGCAGCCGCAACCCGCTTAAGCTGCTAAATCTTCTACGCGGAGCGCCATGATGCGAGAGAGCGGCAGTTGCCCCACGAAACGTTCTGCGTGGAAAGGTGGTTGATGAAGCCACAACCATGATCCTTGCATTTATGGCGCCGTGGTTTCAGAATTTCTGTTGGTTTTTCTGGCGCTTGACAGGTTTGCTTTGGAGACTTTACAGCATTACCTCCCCCAAACAAACATGGAACCTAGAAAGTGCAGTTATAGAATGGTTTATCTGGGAGTCCATGTTAATTTGGGGGAGGGTAATGGTTTAGGGTCTTCGGCGTATGATGAGGGAGAGAACATTAGCTTGAGCGTGGCTTGGAACCCGCGCTTTCAGCCAAACACATATCTGGGGCCTCAGGTAAACCAGAAAAGGAGGGTTCTCGAATCAGGATACCATAGGCACCCAACGGAAGTGTTCTGGAGGTTTCCCAAAATTGGGTGTACCTTTTTGGGGTCCCCATAATAAGGAATTAAAACATTGTGGGTTCCTAATTGCTAAACACTAAACCTTACAATATATTTAAACCCTGAACACTCTTTATGGGGGAGTTCTGAATGAATCTAGGATTCACCGCAGACCCATCCGGGTTTAGGTTTTAGAGCTTAGGGTTTAGGGTATTGGTGGAAGGACCGGTCACAATCCCAGACTCTACTTCCAGGAGTTAGGGGGACGTATCAAGTTTTCTTGTAACCCTAAAGCCATTTCATAACCCCAGCTAGCCCCCTTACAAACCTACTAACTCACTCAGTCACCCTCCCAAGTACAGGAAGCCTTCTGCGGATTCTCTGGCCCTGGGTCATTGGCTCTTAGGTCTCACAGGTTGTCGGCCTCCCTAAATTGACATGGAGCCCACAAAGCGGTCTCATAAAGACGTCTGCCCTTTTCAAAGAAAGTTCATTTTCTTGATGGATTCCAGAACCACGCTCCTCTACCCCCCAAGGCTCCCACTTGATTAGCCTCAATTAGGAAATAAATGTACTTGCGCGGGAAGCCGAAATGGTGGGTAGTATAGTATAGGGAGGTGGTTTTATGCGGCTTCGGCTTCGTGTCTGGGAGGGTAAAGTGAAGCCACTTCGGTTTAGGATCCCTTGCCTGATTCCTGAAGAAGCTTTTGGGTTCAGGGGTTTAGGGTTAAGGATTTAGGGATTAGGATTTAGGGCTTAGGATTTGGGATCGATGGGTTCAGGGCTTAGGGCACTAGCCAGTTTATCCTAGTGTTGCTAAGCCTTGCAGTTATGGGTTCACTTCAGGCCTCCGCTTGTTGATTACCTATGACTTTTTTTAAGTCTATTAGAAATACCCTATACAATAACTTAGATGGAATCTAGAGCCATAATGTTGGACATGTCACAGACCCCTATAGCACATGAATTACTATTACACTCGCAGCTGAAGGACCCACATCGCATCCGCAATCTCTATCGCTTCGGCCTTGCGCAATGCAGGTTTGTATTTAAAGTTTGGGGGCTTAGGGCTTAGGGTTTGGTCATTGGGGCTTGGGGAGAAGAGTTCACGATATAAAGTTTGGGCGCTGGTTTTTTGAAGCTTCCGCCTCATGCAGCCTATAGTACGTGGTGGCTTCGTTGATTGTTCAGGGTTGGGCCCTGAAAGCTATCATTCATGTTCTTTGGACATATACACACATATGGCAGCATTTTTCATCAGCCTTATACATATACACCCATCCAAAACCATATTAAGAACCATAATACATGGGCCTGAATATTTACCAATCACAAATATGCTTTTAAAATCTGTTTGAGGTACCCTATACTATAGCCATACAAAAATGTACGACCATCATGCCTGTAATTATTCAGGCGCCTACACTATCTGATATATCTTGGCTGTCCATGGTGCAGGCTTTGGGCTTAGCTTTTATGCAGCCATTGCATCTCATAGCTACCTTCCGCCAAACGACCATGGAGGCAAAAAAGGCCTGCACAAAGATTACTGTTCTAAATCAGCTATAATCTTCGCATACAAGTCCCCTCGGGGTTGAATGACATAAGAAGCGTCTTGACAATCTTGATGCGCCGCTTCTTGCGTGCGACTCAAAACAAACCCTCTTCCCTGAACTCATCGCACGGTTACTGGATGCTCCCGGAAGCAGCGACAACTGAATCACCTCACTATCCCCCAAACCCACGACACTTCAAACCAAAGCCCTTGCGGGAGCTTGCGCGTGTTGGCTCCATGAGGCACTGGAACCACTGCTACGCCTTCCAAGACATGCACATTGTGCAGCGAAGATCCTTGAATATCGCACACACAGGAGTCGGACAATTGAAAGCCAGCAACAGCTCGGCACCGCCAACTCCTTCCAAGTACGTATAAGCCTAATATATACCTATAATCCCTATATAACCCATTATAGTAGTTTCCATTTTATTTTCCATTATCCCAATAGATCCCCAATATATACCCTATAATCCCTGTATCACCCATTATAGTAGCTTCCATTTTATTTTCCATTATCCCTATACAACCCCCATATAACCCCTATACGTGTACAGGCCCTTGTCCGGACCCAAGCCGAGCGTCTCAGCTGTAGGATTAGGGTTTAGGGTTTAGGGTTTAGGGTTTAGGGATTAGGGTTTAGGGTTTAGGGTTTAGGGTAATCTGCCTCCAGAGCCCAGTCCCTGTGGCTTCGGCTCAAGGAGCTCTTACGGTCTAGGGATTAGGGTACCTTGTAAACCTCAAGCTCCAATCCCCTTCATCCCTGTGTCAAAGATCTGGGACTCCATATTCTAAGGTAGCTCCTACATTGTCCCCGCAAACTCCCGATAACTTGCACCATAACACCGATATCCAGCGAGACTCGAACCAACAAGATGCAAATCAGCCTCTGATGATCTCAAACTCTGCAACTCGTGAAAACCTCGCGAAACCCCAAGCCTCCAGCAAGTTAGGGTTTAGGGTTTAGGGATCCCACCCCCAACCCCATGTCATAGATCCTAATTGAAACCTAAGTCTCAAATCCTAAACCGTAAGCCACACACCCTCTAAACCCAGAGCCCCAGACCCTAAACCGCAAACCCTAAACCCGAAAGGCCCTAAGCCCTCATCCCACATCCCCTTAACCCCAATAGAAACCCTATATGATCCCTATATAACCCCTAGATAATCCCTGTGTAAACCCCTAAATAAACTCCTACATAACCCTGAACCCTGGAGGCCCTAAGCCCTAAGCCTCACCTGAAGGGCAAGCTCAGTGCTAGATTGGCCGTAGGCGCCTTGAAAGCGCTAGAGGTTTAGGTTGGGTAGTGTTTTTCTCACTAACAGTTGGATAATAAGTACAATAGGGTTATATCTAGCCCTGAATAGGACCCCTAATATAGACTGGGGGCAGTACCCAAGGTTTAGGGTTTTAGTTGTTAAGTGCGGCTCAGGAATCAGGGCTTACAGGTCAGAAGTTTGGCTTACCCTAAACCCTAACCCCCTAAACCCGCAACCCTAAACCCCCAAAACCCTAAACCCTCAACCCCTGAACCCTTAACCCTCCTAGGGTTTAAGGATTAAAGGTTTAGGCTTTAGAGCTACGGTTTGAGAACTTGAGCTTCATACACAGTGGACATACGATGCCATCTCAGGGTGGTTTAGAGGGCTTAGCCTGAACCCCTAAATGCCTCAACCCTAAACCATAAACCACAGGCCCTAACACTAGACCCTACATCCTAGACCCTAAACCCTAACCCTGAATCGAAAAAAAGAACAGAGGCTGCTGACTTCAGACTGACATTGGGCGGGAGGTACATAGGCTTGGGCTTTTAGGTAGGGTTTACGGTTTAGGGGCCGGACCTAACCTATACTCATAGGCTAACAGTGAAAAATCAATTCGAAAAGATAACTGCAAATCAAATGGAACACAAAAACTTATTGGGTTTTATAGGGAGGGCTTTCATTTGGCGGGCTGTTGCAATCATGGCCCCCTTAAGGGCTTTACAGTAGTATAGGGTAATATAAATGTATATAGGGTTATATAGGGGTATACTGAGAATAGGATAGCTGCTGATGTCGGTTCTGATGGCGGTGGTGGTGATGATGAGGAGGATGAACTTTCCGACTGCCAATGTTTTCATCAGGACGGTCAGGAAGGTTCGGGCATTCAGAAGGAAGGGGGCACAGGTGCTTCATCGCTGCAAGTCCTGCTTGAATAATGACATGATGGGGCGCATTCTTCTGAAGCCCCATGCGCCTGCCATCATTCCAATAGAGGTGTAAGATGTTGGTTTCAGGTTTTGGGTTTAGGTTTTCAGGTTCTGGGACTTCGGGTTCAGGGAACGTGGTTGAAGCCCTGTGAGGTTTTGATTTAAGTGTCTTTGACTCTACACGAAAGATTTTAGTGTTCTTTGAGCACAGATGCGAACGCCTCCATGTTGACAACGGGCTCTGCTTGCAGCAGTTGGAGTCAGAATAGGCAACTGGCAAGGATAATCGCGGATGTAAGGGGTTGGTAGAGACTGTTGTGGGGATGGTGAGGTTAGAACAACAGTTCTAGGATTACAGATACTGCCAGGAAGTCCCGCACCCCCCCAGACCCAACACCTCCAAAGCCCTAGATCAAAACTCTGAAAACCCTAAACCCTAAACCCTAAACCGCTGAAAACCCAAAGCCCAACCCTCCAACCCCCTGGCCCCTGACCACCCCTACCCTAAACAAATCCCTATATTAATCCCTATAGAGATCCTTATTCAATCCCGAAATAAACCGTATGCAAACCCCAGTATAAATCATCGCCATATATTCCCTAGTTCTAGTTTCCATTTCAAATTCCATGTTCTTTTCCATTTGATTCTCTGCTATGGGGTAATATCTACTTAAGGGGGACAATAATATACCCCATATTAACCCAATATATCTCAGCAAGGCAAGCAGCGAATGGTGTTCACCCAGGAAGCCCAAGCAGAGTTATTGCGCATCACCTGCTCACGACGAAGGTTTAAGGTTTGCGGTTTAGGGTTGGTTTAGGTTGGGTACTGTCCCAGCCTGTCAGTCTATAGTCCCCCTTAAGTAGATAGAATATGGGGTATATGGGGCTCTTATTATAATATACTCAAAGCCATATTCTATCTACCTAAGGGGGACTATATATTGGGGGTCATATGAAGGGCTACATACAACTATAGTGCTAATACTATCCAACTGCTACAGAGTCGGGGCAGGACCCAAGGGTTTAGGGTTTAGGGTTAAGGGTTTAGGGTTTAGGGTTTCTTCTGCTATTGGAACCCGAGGTTAACCCCATACCCCTAATGTTTGGGGTTTGGAATTTAAGGTCTTTTTGATCTTATAACCCTAAAACCCTGAACCCCCTTCCCCTAACAATTCTTGCAATGCAATGACATCATGTTGGGAATGTCCATCATGAGGGGGTGGTGGTTGCATTAGCAGGGGGAGTTGACTATTTGAGCTATAGTCTAAACCCCTAGTATCCCCCTTAATAACCCCCATAAGACTCCCCTATATACTCCCCTATACAATCCCCCTTTTAGGAGTTTAGACTATAGCTCATATGAGTACACCACGGGATTGTTGAAGCATTTGTCAGGAGGGTAGCGCTAAACATGTCACGCATGAACCCGAAGCTAATTTCCCGGTGATCACTGCTAATAGGGCTTATGGCCTAGGGTTTGGTTAACTAAGTCCCATATGGGGGTTTCCCAAAAATAGGGGTACCTTTTTTGGGGTCCCTGTAATAAGGACTACAGTATTTTTGGGTCCATATTTGGTGGGGGCTTTAACATTGGCATATATTTCTACATAATCCCTTCAAGACACCTTAACACGACATTGGTGACCCAAAGCTGTGAGCTTTACATAACCCTCATGTAATCACCATATTATGCCTGCTACCCCGTTCAGTCCTGTACGATATTTGGCGGTTTCCTATAATAAGGGGGCCCAATATAAACCCCATACAAGTAGAATCCTATTATGGGGACCGCCAAAAAGGTACGCCTAATTTTAGAAAACCCTACACCCTAAATCTCAAATCCTCCACATTAAACCCTAAATCCTAAACCCTACATCCTAAACCCTAAGCCCTAAACCCTACATAACCCTGTATAACCCCTATGTCTCCCCTTTATTGAGCAAAATTGCTCCAGAAAACCGTGCGTGGCTGGCGACCTCGGCGCTCTTCTCGATGCAGACGGCATTTGCTCGGAACCTGTAAAGAGGGCACATAGGGGTTATATAGGGTTATGGGTTTAGGGTTTAGGCTGGGAGCTGCTTTTCATGGTGTTTGGAAAATTTGTATTCTTGATGATAAGGCCAGTACAGTGATTCTATGGGGATAGAAGAGGATTTAGGGTTAAGGATTAAGATTTAGGGTTTGGGGATTAAGACTTTAGATTTACATTTGGGGGGTTTAGGAGGGTTAGTGATTAAACGGCTGGGTCTTCAAGATCCTGCGGATTAGAAAGTCTCCATGGACTGCTGAGCTGCCATGAAATTTGGGGTTTAGGGTTTAAACCCTAAACCCTACACCCCAAACCCTGAGCTCTGGTCTCCCCGGCCTAGACCCTAGCTCCTGAACGCTAGCCGCTGCCTCACCCCCAGATCTGCTGGGAACAAGTCTGCTTTTTTGCGGGGATAGGGTTTGGGGTTTAGGGGTTTAGGGGTTTAGGGTTTAGGGATGATATCCTTCTTCTTTCTATTACTATGATTATTCACACTACTATATGTTGCGATTATTGATCATATTGTATGCTCTTACTATTCTGAAGATTACATGTTATCAAAATTCCTATTGAATTGTTGATACTATGTACCTAAGTATTATTCCCACTAATACTTTTGTAATTGGAAGTGGTTGGGGTCTGCCTAAACCCTAAACCCTAAACCCTAATAGAAGCGGTTGGGGTCTGCGCATCAGGCCTTGCAACCACAAGTCAAAGCAAGGAGCCTGCTCGAGTCGACACGCTTTTGCCCCATATGGGCTACAGTCTAAACTCCTCAAAAGGGGTTATATAGGGGACCATATAGGGGATTACTATGCGGCTTATTTCGGGGGATACTAGGAGTTTAGACTATAGCTCATATGGAGGTTTTCAAGCTTTCGGGATTTAGAGTTTAGGGCTTAGGGCATTCAATGGGCTCACGGTAGACGGATTCCAGGGGAGCCCCCATCTATGGAAACCCCCATATATGCCTTCCAGAACGCTCCCAGCAACTCCTGCAGTAACAGCTGCGTGGAGTATGAAACTGCACGGTTATTTTCCAAGCCGCCGTCTGAAACCCCTATGTAGGGGCCTAAAAAAAGCATAAACCTTTTATTGAAGCCTGTTTGAGATACCCTGTACCATAGAACCACAAAACTGTCTTTTCTTAGCTGACTGTTTCTTAGTAGGGCGTAAGGGAATCTAATCCGTATATAATCCCCATGGAATGTATGCCCTTATTCCGTACTGACCCTAAACCCTAAGCCCTGAGCCCTAAACCCTAGACCCTATACTAGATTCCTTATTCCATTTCTTAGGCTTCTACATTACACAAGGGAAGCAGCCAGGGCACGTGTCATATGCTTGGGCCGACTGACAGGGCCGTGGAGATGCTGGGTTCTTCCCATAAGGGCATCCTTGGACCTTGCTTTACCCGGGATTTGGGGTTTAGGGTTTAGGGGGTTTCCCAAAATTAGGGGTACCTTTTTGGGGGTCCCTATAATAAGGACTACAATATTTTAAGGTCTATATTGGGGTCCCCTTATTTTGGGAAACTACCGTGTAGGGGTTTGGTGTTTAGGGTCCAGGCCTGGGACGAAGGGTTTAGGATTTGGGGTCGGGGTTTGGTACCCTAAACCCTAAACCGTGTATAAATTGGATTAGAGATTAGGGTTCAAGGTCTAAGCAGGGCAATTTCGAATAATTTCACTTCCCAATGTAAGGCCATTTTGGTATTATTCCCTATATAAACCGCCATTTAGGGTGAGGTCAGGCGAGGTTGCTTTAAACTGCCCAGTCTAAGGGTTTAAGGCTTCTAGAGATCGGACAAAGTATATACCTTTATTACCATTGCAGATGATGCAGGGACAGCCCTAAATAATGGAGTGGGCCAAGGCAATGGGCAGTTGCCTTGATAAGAAAGAAATTGTTTGCGGGAGCACTTGACAGCTTTCAAGTCGATTGCCGCACTGCACGAAGGAACATTCTCCATTATAACGGTAAAGTGGCACCCTGTTTCCATTTCCTTTTCCATGTTCTTTTCCATTTCATTCTCCATTATTGGGGACCCTAATGTTACCCCAAAATAACACTAATATCACCCCAATGGGTTCACCCTAAACTGGGAAGAAGCTTTGAGCATAGAGCCCTGCCTATGCCGTGAGTCACCTTGCAGGAACTGATTCCCGCAGTGACTATGCGACATGTGTGGGACGAATGGGGTATCTTTGAGGTGGCGCTGCGCAAGATGGGAGATCAGCAGGCATGAGGGTAGCCGGGGAGACTCATTGATACAGGTCGGGCTTGCTGTCAGTTAGCTTTTGTTAAGTAACCATAGTATTGATATGTGATAATGACTGGGCTTCCTAATCACAATATTTCGAATTGCGATTGAACTCCTTCAAAGCCATGCAGTTGTAGGTGGGGAGGGCAGCAACGGCATCCATCTAATGCAGCGAAAAATTCATGCTCGCTGCGAGCCGTGGAAGCTGCTTCCTAGTTTAGGGTGAGGGGTTTATGGTTTAGGTTTCATGCTTTGCAAAATTCTTGCAAGGCCCACCCCTCCAGTGATCTAGGACTGTTTGAGAACATGACCAAGTATGCTACATAAAACCTATGAAAACCCTGCTACAAGTTCTGTCATGACATGCCACTTCCAATCGCCGATTCCTGCCCCGCACGTAGCCGTCACGAGAGCCGTATATGCTCGTAGAAATTGCCCCCTTAACCCTCGTATAACCCTTCTATTATAACCCCTATACAAATCCCTATATGGTAGTTTCCCAAAATAAGGGGCCCCAATATAGACCCCAAAATACAATAGTCCTTATTATGGGGAACCCCAAAATGTTACACCTAATTTTAGGAAACCCCCACATAAAGCCTGAGCCAGACTCGATTAAAAAAAAAATCTTGACCGCAAATAAAAAACTAGACCTTAAATCCTACACATCCCAAACCCTACATAAGCCCTAAACCACCCTAAAACCTAAAGAACAAATCCAAACCCTAAAACCTAAATCCTAACACAAGTGATCCTCGCTTGTACTCGTTTTCGTATACTGTATCGTGCAAGCATCGGTACTGTAACTACGCAGTACGCTACTGAAAGCCACACACTTGTTTCATGCGCTCGCGCGTCTGGCTTCTTTGAACACTCACTGCGTAATCTGGGGCTCAAAGTCTTACATTCGTGCTTGGCATCACATGATCTTGACAACGACACTGCTCAGGCACGCCTGCCCCATGACAGGCTGCTCTGAAGCCTAGGGCCTAAGCCCTAAGCCCTAAACCCTAAACTGTAAACCCTAAACTCTACACC
>CAJNIZ010043027.1:160181-175598 GCA_905231905.1 Symbiodinium pilosum
CCCCTATACAACCCCTATTAACCCCTTCAAGGTACCCTAAGCCCTAAACCCTGGCTGTCATGTCAAGGAGCTGAGATGAGGGTTCCACCGGGCTCCCGGCACTCGCATGTCTCCTTACAAGAAAATCCGTAGCTCCAGGGCATGGGGGGGAGGGGGGGGGGGAAATAGGGTTTAGGGTTTAGGCTTTAGGGATGGAGGTGTGGGGTTTAGTCCGTGGTTTTGTCATGTGGAGATATATAGGGAATAATGGAAAACCGAATGGAAAATCAATCGGAAAAGAAATGGAATGGAGACTAGGGCTTTGTATTGGAATGTTCCCACAAGGCAGGGGGTTTAGGGTCGAACTGGGTTTGGGGTTTAGGTGGTTTCCGAGTTTAGGCTTGCAAACATCAAGTTTAAGCTTTTTGAACGGGTTGTGTAGAAGATCGTCCCGAGCTTTTGGGAATATAGTACGGATTGTACTGTGGGTTTCTCAAGAAGGTGCTGCCTTTTCGTGCCCCAACGTGAAGCTTTTACTCACGAGCCTGAGTTGATATGGAGGAATCAAATATCGCCAAAACCAACTTTTGTTGATTGAAAAAACCCTTCCTAGATTACAATGCTTGCTGCACTTACAACTTTTCGGATGTTGCACCCCCCTGCGACCTGCTACCCTCCTCCCAACAAAGTTGTAACCCTGCGTAGCCCCTTTTAATCTAGGTAAAGGGCCCTTTCAGGGGCTCCATGTTATTTTGCAGCAGGGTACTTCTTTGATAGAGCTCTACACTTACGTGGCCTGGAAATCCGATAAAGGATCACTCATCATGCTTTTAACATGCTCTTACCACTTCGTCGTCCCGTGGAAGGTCTTCTCACATCAATGACTGACCGACCATTTAGCTAAGTCCCAGCCTATTGAAGCGGGTTCCAGGCGTTAAGGAACAGGGGTCATGCCAGCATCCTCCCATTTCGGAGTCCTCACAGAAATCTTTTGGAAGTTTGGAGCATTTCGCCCACAGTTCAGAAATCAACATACAAATCAATCTGAATGAGCCATGACTCTTGAGGACAAATTTGTAACATCCCGGGTGGCAGACCGATAGTGGATCAAACCTATCTTCCACGAAAAGATACCTGATTTTTGGAAATCTCGGGTTGCTACTGCATTGCTACTATCCCCCCCCACCCGAACCCCATCCATCCCACCCACCTATTGCCATTACTGCTCCTATTCTTACTATTCTTGCTGCTACTACTGCTACTACTACTACTACTACTACTACTACTACTACCACTACCACTACCCCTAGTTTGGAGTACAACCCAAAAAAAGTATAGACTTTTTAGGTATAAGTTGTTATAATAAGAACCCAGGAACCAAAAAAGTATTAAAGTGTAGTACTCCAATATTGGGCTACCACTATACTCCTTAGACAACCAGGAGACTCGTTCACCAAGTCTCCGAGCAAAGCATGCGCACACCGAAGCCCACGCCACCCTGACGAAGGTCGACTCATGCTTACTTAGAGGGTTTAGGGTTTAGGGTTTATTCTGGGAACCTAATGGTGATTCCCATTTATGCAAGGACTATTCTACTCGTTCGCCGCAGCTATGCTCTTGCGCCATATGAACCATTGTCTAAACTCCTAGTATCCCCCCTAATATCCCCTATAGTAGTCCCCTATATAATCCTTTATATATCCCCCTTTAAGGAGTTTAGATTATGGCCCATATGACCCAGATATCTATTTCTCAGAAGCAGGCACCTCCGGGAATCCGGGGGGGTTTTATGAGGGTTTCCCAAAATAGCATATAATGTAGAGTTTGGATAGGGAATATGGAAAAGAACATGGAAATTACTACTATTTAGGGGATTAGGGTTTTGGGTTGAGGGGAGAATCAAATGGAAAATGAAAACGGAAAATGAAATGGAGACTGGCATTATATAGGTGGTTTATAGGGTGTAAGGTTTCCCAAAATTAGGGGTACTTTTTTGGGAGCCCCCATAATAGGGATTGTAATATTTTGGGGTTCATGTTGGGGGTCACATTATTTTGGAAAACTACCCGATGAGGAGTACAGAGGCACAGGAGTGGTCCGCTTCAAGATGTAAACCCTAAACCCTCATTCTTTCAGACACTTCCAGTTAGGATTCCAGGGACTGGGGCTTAGGGTTTAGAGTTTAGGGGTCGCATTGGGTACTGCCCCCACCCAGTAACAGTTTGTAACAGGGATAATATTACTGTAAGGGCTGTATACTGTATATAACTACCACAAACGGTTACTAAGTGGGGGAAGTATCCAAAGTCTGTGGGGTCCTCTGAGAAACCCTACTCGCTATCGGCAGTCCTATCATCCACACTGATTATGTTGCACGACTTGAGTGTCCAAACCCTCAACCTTCGACGGTTGAGGAATTGCAGGTTAGGGGTATGGACTTCCAAGACATCTGTCTTACTCGCTACGAACATGGCTCTCATCACTGCTCAAGCCCGCCAAAGTACCACAAAGACTACTGCCAGAGAGGACGCGCATGGGTCCGATCTCAGCTACCAGAATACTGCCCTGAACCCAGCACATGCAGTCATACATTGCGTCATTCCCCCTTACAATAACAATTACCACAAAAGGGAATATGAGTTATAATCGCCCCTTTAACAGAGGCCCTTTCAGGACAGTTTCTAGGAGGGGGATAACGAAAATCACACATAACAAACCCCAACAAGCTATGCATAAGGCCCGTATAAGCTATAGTCTTAACTCCTGGTATCCCTCTTAATAACCCTTCTGATACTCCCCTATATAATCCCTTTAAGGAGTTTTGACTATACTCCCCTATATATAGCCCCCTTTAAGGAGTTTAGACCATATAGCTCATATGGTAAGGAGGCCCATCGTAGCCCCGTGGTATAGACTTATCGGAGTTTCCCAACACTAGGGGTAGCTTTCTGGGGTCCCTATAATAAATGGTGCAATATATTGGGGTCCACATTGTGCTCCCCCCATTTTATGGAAACTACCTTATAGAGGAGGCCAGCTGACCATAAAGCGCGGAACGCAAGCAGAAAGGAAGGACTTGCCAGGATTGCCGGGATGCCCAAATACAAGGGATGTATGCGCATGGAAGATTGTTGCGGTTGAGGGTTTAGGGTCCCTTTTTATACTCAGGGTCTCAAGGTTTTGGAGATCTAGAGATGAGGACCACCATGAGCATTTTCATGTAGCAAAGAAGAGGTCGGTCTTCTGAGAAAGCCTCCGACAACAAAAAGACCTGAAGACTAGAGTAATACATAGGAACAGCAAAGTTCAGAGCTAGCTAGCAACCTACATAAATCTTCTATGCCCTAGGAACCGTAAAGTACTAACTCATCAACAACGCTAGTTAGTCAGGATCTCGTTCCTTAATCAAGGCGATTTGCGCGCTCTCACTCTGGGTGCCGGTGGGGATTTCCTTGAAGAAATGTGATTCGCACCCTAAACCCTAAACCCAAACCGCTGATTACACTTCAGGATGTAGGGCCTTGACAGAAACGACGTCAAGCCCTTAACCGGAACCCCTGCAATTCCCTTATGACCTCCCCAAAGCCCACTGCCCTACTGCATATCGGAGCTGTTCCGCTCTTCCCTTCCAGGTTTTGGGGCCTCTCAAAATTACTGCAGGGGCCTGGACAGTTGCCAAGATCATTGCGAAGCCTATTTGAGACAGCCGAAACGGTTAGCATACCAGGAACCAGCTGCTCAGGCCTTACATTCTAGCTGCTATGCAGCTCCTCAAAGGGGGCTTCCATAAATGGGGGGCCCGAGGTAGAGGTATAATAACTCCTCATCGTAGGGATTCCATAGGAACTCCCCTCAACGGGGTGCTAATTTTGGAACCCCCTCCCATCAGAAAAAAAATTCTGGCATGTTGCACGCGTTTCTCAAAAAATGGATGCCTTGAGGCATCCTGGGCCAGTATATATACACATTATAGTGGTTTCCATGTTCTTTTCCATTATCTCTATACAATACCTATGTATGCCCTATAATATTATGGTAGTTTCCATTTTCTTTTCCATTATCCTCATATTACATAACAGCTCTGGAGGGATTATAGATCAAAATTAAGACTGGAACAAACTTGAGAAGCTGCGCTGTCAATGTCGGCCGACCCTAAACCCTAAACCCTAAACCCTAAACCTTGGTGAGGCCGAGATGCATCTCCGGTATAGCCCGGCATCTTGGTGATTGAGCTGCAATATTGCGTCCTGAGCCGGAGTCATTAGGGTCTAGGGGGTTAGGGTTTAGGGTTTAGGGTTTAGGGTCTTGGGTCCTACACTCCTGGAAACCAACATGGAAACCCAAAAGGGGCCCTATAAAGACTACAGTCCCTCTAAAATGGGGCTATATCGGTTTCCATGTTAGTTTGGGGGAGTGTATGAGGGCTATCTATGGCCATAGCAACTGCAATACTGGCACTGAAACTTAATTAGGGGTCCTGCTTTGCAATCAGTAGAGATTCCTTGCTTTCAGGCTCCCTAAGCCATGAACCCTAAACCCTGGAGACTGTTGCTCTGAGTCCCCCTGGACAAGGCGTAGGGTCGTGGTTTTGGGGTCTACTTGCGGATCAGGGGACCTAGAGAGTATACTGATAACTGATAACCCCCAAAAGCCCCAAGTTGTCCCTGAAGTCCCCCCCCTGACCCTCCAAGTCGGGATTCAGGTTTGGGGTTGTGTGGAGTCCACTCTTCAAGGCGTCCGAGAGCCACGCAGTTTAGGGTTCTGGCCCCTGCACAGAAGACGCCTGGATGAATGGGTTATAGGCAGCATTTTAGGCTTATGGGACCTACTATGAGGATCGCATTCCCTACTGAGCGCCTGAGAGAATGGACGCCCCATCTGCTTGGACGGATTTCAATACATGGCTTTTGACTTGGACACCCGAAATTTACGCCCTCGCCAACATCCCTAAGGCACCATATACATGCTCAGCGAAATGCCATAAGACAAATCTACTCGTCCTGATTCAATCAGCCAGAATCGTCCAGCTATGAGGTAAAACCCTACGCCATTAACCTCCAGCTAAGGCGCACATCAGCACAGCCTTGGATACTCTGGTTGCCCACGAAATGCCTTGCCAGTTGGGGTCGAGGGTTTAGAAAGAACTGTTACGAGGCATTTGGGGCCCACTGGAGATTGGGAAGGCTACTTAAAACCTTTATAAAACCGTAAAACCCTGAACCCGAAACCCTGGATCCTGAACCCTTAACCCTAAACCTGTTTCGACCAGATTTAAGGTACTTTGCGAGCGTGATCAGGCCTAGTAGCCCAGTCAGCGACTGTGGTGTTGAAGACCCCTCCCTCCCCCGAATATGAGCTTATAACCCCCCAGCTAAGGAATCCTTCAGGGGGCCTCATATCAGTGGGACCTTAATTCAGGACCCCCTACAACCTCAACCTCAATATAACCCTAATATAACCCCAATAGAAGCCCAATATCACCCTATAACCCCAATATAACCCTAATATAATCCCTAAAGCCTCCCTAAGGCTCCCTGAGGCCTCCTTAACCAACTTAGCAAGAGGCCTACCCCTATAAGGGAGAATCAAGCCGGAAAGACAATGGGGAAAGAAAAGGAAAGTGGGGCAATACACGGGTAATAGAAGGATTTGTAGTAGGTAATAGAATTATTTCAGTAAGCACGACGCCCCAGATCAGGGCCATATTACTATCTTTTGAAGATTATAGCTTGAAGCTTCGTGAGAAGGCATAAGTAGGGTTGCAAGAACCTTCAACTTGGCTATCAGTTGCATGTACCAGCACCCCTGAACCCAAGATCCCATCAAAAAAACATAGCTTAAACCCCAAACCAGTCCCGACCCCAAACCCTATACCTAACTAATTACCTGAGACCCTAAACCATAAAACCTAATACTTGAGACCCTAAGCCCTAAACCCTAGACCCTAATACCTTAACACCCTGAGCCCTAAACCCTAAACCACCCGTCCCCATTAAAAGCAGACCACTTATGCGGGCGGGGCCTCAGATAGGTGAGCATGGCACCCTCGTTTGCCAAATCCGCGCACTGCCTGATGTTGGATTTCAGAATTTAATGTCTAGTGTTTGGGGATTAGGGCCTAGGGACTAGGGTTTAGGGATTAGGGTTTAGAGTTTTTAGGGATTAGGACATATTAGGCTTAGGGAAAACAATTGCATATTGTTCGTGTGCGGAGTTTTGACCGTCTTTTGAAGCACTTTTGGGCGACTTTTGGACAGCTTTGTTTGTTGCCTTTGTCTTGGGTGCCCCGTACAATTCCTATTGATCCTGAGCCTCAGGGTTTAGGGCGTAAGCAAGTTTAGGGTCTAGGGTTTATAGGTTACGGTTTAGGGTTTACTGTTTAGGGGTTGGGTTTACCTTCACGTCCCAAATAGAAATAATTGACGCTAACAAAAGAAAGGGCTTGGTGGCTAGCATTATGGGTACTTGAGAGTTTAGGGTTCAAAGCTGCAGGATTGAGGGTAGAAGGCTGAAGGCTTGGGGTTTGAGAGTTTAGGCTTTGGGGCTCAGGGTGCAGGCTCTGGGCTTTAGGATTTGGAATTTGGAGGTTACGAATGTCCGATTTAGGTATTCCAGGTGAGGGTGCACACCCGCAAAGAAAGGGTTTTCAATTCTATGAGAAATTCGTGCAATCTTGCAGAAACGGGATTTTGGGTGTCCCGTTACCACCCTTCCGCAAGACACCCTAGCAGGAACCTTCATTCTTCCATAGCATCCATCTAGCATTACCAAGGTTTCCAAAGAAAACATACACCCTAAGCCCAATGAAGAGATTGTTAAGTTGGGGACCCACCGCAATCTGGAAGTCATAGTGCCAACTTGTTATGTGGGCTCCCACTGGAATTCGATACTCTACCCTCAGGCATTTGCAGTTTAACGGTCTAGGGACCTTAGGGTTTAGCGCATAAGATATTACGGTGCCGGGTTTAGGGTTTCAGGTTGTAGCGTTAAAGGGAACGAGTTTAGGGTAGCCTCCTGAAGCTTAAGGCCCTAAGCCCGACCACTAAAACCCGAACATCCCTATCCTATCTGCATACATCCATATATGCCCCTCTAGATATCTATATCTACATCTATACCTATACCTTCCTGTACATACCAGTATAACTCTCATGCTCGCGCTTCACCCTTGTCAGCCCGGAGGCGGATTGGATGTGTCGACAATGTCGGCCAGTTGTAACAGTGAGGTACCCTGCAGCACATTGACCTGAGCAGATTAAATCAGCCGGGCTGCTCTAAATGAAGGTTTAGGGCAAAATGCTGGATAATCAAGTGGACAGGGAAACGGAAAACGAAATGAAAGCTAGATGCTGGGGTTATGCGGGGGTTGATTAGGGGTTAGGGAACTTGATTTGAGTTACCGTTATGAGGAATGCATAGATACGTGCATACATACTTACATACAGGCGTGCTGACATACCTACATGCCTGCATACCTACCTACCTACCTACCTACCTACATGCATACATATCTACCTACAAATTAGAGTTCACACGCCCCCCTTCTCGGGCATTGTATGTATGGGATCATACACCATCCCTCCTCCCCTTGTGAACACAGGTACTGCTATGAAGGAGATTATGTGGGGACTGTTCTAAGGAACTTAAGCGGATTTACGAAGATTCTTTGTTACCATTCTCAAGCAATTTTTACTTGGGGGTTTTGTAGGGCTTGAGACAGAAGTACAAACTGTTCAGGGGAAATTGGAGACTCTCGAATGCAATGCCAAGCCTACTCACAAACATCGTGCCCCAACCTGCCCTGTTCCTGTGACCGTTGGCAGGTTTGAGGTCTTGCGGACAGAGTCAAGTGCTGAAGCTGATGATGGTCACGAAAATAAACGCCTACCAGGCGGCCCGCCCGTGTGACATGTCTCGTGTATCAAAACAGCGGACCGTCATGGAAAGTTCCTCGTGCCAGCATATGGCCAGTTCGCACATGAATCCTTGTGAATAAAATCACTAGTATGGCCCCTTAATCCTTGGAATACCCTGAACTACGCTTAGGGCCCATAGTTCCAACCAGAGAACATATGAAAGAACATGATTCACCCGATTGTGGTTTGGCTTCAGGGTTGGGAAGCAGTCTAGCCTGATCTATTCCACTCGTAACTTGGTCAAATGTTGAACTTGTCTCACATGTTTGTAGAGGAACTTGTTTCAAATGAGGGCAATGCCAAGAAGGGGTAACTTGCCAATAGAAATGCAAGAATTCAGGTCTTGTGGGTGCCCAGACAATTCCTAATCCTAGTCATGATTACGGGCTGGCCCCATACCAAGTCGTGGCAAAAGCGCACAATATCTTGGGACAAGCCCAGTTTGGGAGAGCTTGCAAATGTCGTGTAATCATGAGTCAAGCCTCCAGAACCCTGCACTAAGACCACCAGAACTGCAAAACTTCAAGGCCATACCCCGGCCCCACCAGAAACCTGCCCATGCTTTGTTGGGGTTTTAGGAGTGTTTAGGGCTTAGTAGGTCGGACCCCTAAACCCATGAACCCTAAGCCCCAAAACCTGCAAAGCCTAGACCAAAAAAGCTGGGACCAGCACATTGTTGACCCACACGCCATAGTTGGTGTCATTCCTCGGCATGTTCCCTACTGTAGGTGCAGGAACTTTTGAAATACTACATCTTGTCTCTACTCGGAGAGCTACAATATCTTGGGATTCCTCGTGGCCTTTGCTCCGAAAAGAAAATCTCAACAGCGCTGAGCTCGCAAAGATATTACAAAAGCCCGTACCCTTAAACTGCCTTAAACCACTGACCCCTGCAAAGAAATGTAACTTAAAAGTGGAAGGCTCTGCTCCATGCCAAAGCCGATGAGTTCCGCCTGGGAACCATTGAGGGGTTGTTGACTCAAGGGCGTATTAAACTGAAAAAACTAAAAACACCAAACCTGAAGCCATGACTCATCAACCTTAAACCCTAGACCCCAGGAGGGGTTGATGGCCAATTGGGTTTTGGGTTTAGGGTTTAGGGTTTGGGGTTTAGGGTTTAGGGTTTAGGGTTTAGGGTTTAGGGCTAGGAGAGCCTTGTTGACCTGCCTTACTCAAGTGACCTCTTCCCGTGCGCTAGGAAAAGGCTTGAGGCTTGTGCTTCAAGTTCCGTAATATACCATACTATACCATAACATACCCTGCTATACTATGATATACTATAACATGATATACCAGTCTGCGTTTGGCTGCGGATATATAAAGAAAATGGAAAAGAAAATGGAAAATACTACTTAGGGTTTAGGTTTAGGATTTAAGGTTGGGGATATACAGGGATAATGGAAAAGAAAGTGGAAACTACAGGGATTATAGGGGCTTTATAAGGGTTCTACAGGGATTATAGAGTATATATTGGGGTTATATAGGGATTACAGGGTATATATTGGGTTTATATAGGGATAATGGACATGAGCATGGAAACTACTATAGTATAAAGGGGTATAACTGGCTATATATTGGAGATAGGGTACAAGAGCTTCTCACTCACCTTCTTGCATCTTCTTGCAGACATACGCCTCTTCATGCAAGGGCAACTGGCCTGCTTACAACAAGACTTCATGAGTCTGGAAAGTTTAGTCTCCTTCATCACGGCTCTTCCCCTATAATACTATAGCAGTTTCCATGTTCTTTTCCATTATCCCTGTACAACCCCAATAGCTATATCACCCGTATATATCCCTATATACTATAGTAGTTTGCATGTTCTTCTCCAATATTCCTATATAATCCTAAACCCTCAGCATGGAACAGTCCCCAAACCCTAAACCCTGAACGCTGTAGTTTGCTCAGGCCTCGTCAATAGCGAAGGCTTTCATGGACTGATCCTCTTCAGCCTATCACTGGCTGAATGCGGATCATACTGACAAGAAGGGTTTAGAGGTTAGGGTGTAGGGTTTAGGGGTTCAGGGCTGAGGGTCTAAGAAGCAAAGTAACAAGAATAGAAAGAAAACATATAGCTAACATTACTGACAGTACGAATTGCAACTAATGGTACCCGCGGCTGTCACAAAAATCACAGCAACACGACAGGTATCTCCAAAAGAGACAACTGGCCATGCGTTGACTATTCTGGATATATAATGTAATGCAATGTAATATGAGGTAGGCGAGGCCGTTCTACTTTGCCCAGCTGACGTCATGAAATGGCAAAAGGGACGGAGGGAGGCTACATAACCCCTTCCTCTAGTACAAACAAGGAACAACTAGCAGAATACCCCCACATACTTGGGGGGAAGGTATATTCTTAGACAACCTCCATTTGATACCAGTACATATCTGATCTGATCCATATAACGGGAACTTACATTAAGTTGCTTAACAGCAACCCAGTAACCCTACAGCCTGAATGCTGTTGAGGAGTGCTTTTGCAGGCTCAAGCAATATACCTCCAGGATACCCTGGACCTGGGGGCAGAATTGATATCGGGTTTAGTGCACCTCTAGCGATCACAAGCATTCTGAAAGTCACCATATCTTCTTCGTCTCAGAAACGCTTGGACCAGCCAAGTTCAACATCGTAAAGTGCAACAAATGGGGCCACTCCATTCACAGAGACTACTAGAAGAAGGGCATTATCAGGCTCCACACAAGGGTCGTCAGGGGAAGTTAAGGAGTTGAACTCCATAATTTGCAATCCTTTCTACAGCCCCCGCTTGATTGAGATCCAAGATTTGCAATCTTTGCCAGGACCCCTTTTGAATTTGCTGAATCACGCAACCTGAGTCTTGGTCCTGAACGTGTAGACTTGTGAGAAGCAATTAAAACTTAGGCACATAACAGGCACATGCCCAAAACCCTAGACCCCGAGCCCATGTTCGAGCGAAGGGACCCAGCCGCCGCCGACAGTCGGCGCCATGAGCACCACCCGCCGGTCGTCCACGTCCCAGACGAAGCCTTGGCACTGCAAGGAGTCAAACTTCAAAATGAGAAATAAAATGCAAACGGGGCTTACATAGGTTTGTAAGGCTTTGGATGTTAAGTTTGGGTGTGAGGTGTGAGGTTTTATAGGCCTGCAACATCCTCTGGTTTGAGAAGAAAGCAGAGACACATACTCATGTCTACCACCCCCGAACGCGCCGCTACACCCCCACACCCTCAAGCAAAGGATGCTAAGATTGCATACTCTATCCCCAAACCCTCAGCCCTAAACCTCCAGTTCCAGTTGTACTTCAAAACGCATTGTGAACCCTAAATCCCCCAATACTTGGCTACATAAGTGCCAGTTGTGTTGGGCAAATCCAACCAAAGCCTGCAACCCAGGACCAGGAGCCTTAATCTCAAATCCTGGAGACGCATTCTTGTCTAAAACCTATATGCCCAAACACCCTAAACCGCAAATCCGCAGATTCACAGACCCAGAACACCAAATCACTGACCTTAACCACAAACCCTGAACCCCTGAAGCGCTTCTCCTTTGGCGACAGAGGGCCTTGATTGCCTCCGCACATAGTAGTCGACACATCTTTCAGCAAAGTGACGAAAGGATCCTACACAGGCTCAGGGTCCAAAGTTAGGTATGGCTTCGACTTTCGGCCCCTGCGGGGACAGTAGTGGGATGAATGCTAGGAGGCAAGTGCATCGCACGCTCACAAAATGATCCTTCCCATTTTCGGGCGAATTCAGAAGGGTTGGGAATTAGCGACACGAACTATATTTGAAGCGCGCCGAGGGGGTTCGAACCGTACTTGCTAACAATACCGTGAATTCCCAGCCGGTCTTACTGGTAGCTGAATCTGCCCCGAAACACTTGAACCCCAAACAAGGCTAGCAATTATTCTCAGCACATCCGTAGTCAGCGCATGCAGATTGGAAGTGGGTCTATCCATGGTGCGCTCGTTGGCTGCTATTAAAATTTTCAACACTAGCTTGCTCATTATTTCAAGGGATCATCCAGGAACTGTAGATCAAACTACTCCGCCCGCAAACCTTGTTGATGGTGCGAAATAGAAAAACGGAACGGATTACAGGGAAAAGCATAATGGATTCCCTAAACCCTAAACCTATAGAGGCTATTATGTGAATCCATTCCCTCTGTCTCTAGGAGGACGTGGGAACCCCCAAACAGGGAACCCGTAGAATCGTAGTAGGATCCTCACTCCCTAAACCCTGTACGTATGTTCCCATTATGTTCCTATTACATTCTTGAAGTTGCCTGTTTGGGGTTCCTCATTAAACTCCCTCAGTCTTTACCCAGCTCAAGGTAGATTTTCGGCGCATGTCGCAGTGGCTGGAAGAGGGGATTTGGGCTTGCGGATTGGCTTTGGGCCGGGGTCGCTAATGCGGAACCTGCCACCCTTAAGTACATAGAGTACAGAGTATACGTCCAGGGTCTAGGAATCTAAGGCTTACGGCTGTTTCAGGCCCCAGCAACTCCCAATGAGAGATCTTTTAGCATTGGCCCACCCAAAAACAACGTGGTGTTTTGAGAAAGCCCTCGTGGTCAAAGACCCAACAACTCACTTACTAATTACCAGATCTAATAAAGAATGGAGGATTGGATGCCCGGAATAGCCCCTAAATACAACTTGGTAGTACTGTAGTTCCCATATTTCTTCTGTTCTTCCATTGCCTACCCCTAAGCCCTAAATCCTTTACCCCAAATAGTAACTTCCACGATTTTCTATTCCTCCATTCCCTGCCAGCAGCAACCTCAAGCCATGGCTCTAAACCCTAAACCCTGAACCCTAGTCCTTGAGCCCTAAACCGGGTGGCAGTATTGTGAAGCCATGGCTCCAGCATGGTGAAATATACGAGGATTGTCAACGCTGGGATCCCAATACCTTATTGGACTCAGCTGGGTGTTTTCCGCAAGGGTTTATGTTTTATGTTTTTTATTTCCGTGGGGGGGAAGAGGTGCCCTACAACGAGTATCACAACGCTTTGGGATACCCAAGGGAGCGTATTTTTGGGAACGCCTGGATGTGGCTTTGGGCTTCACGGTTAATGCTCAAGGAAATTTTGGAATCGCTCAGCATGTCATGGACTCTTTGAGTGATGCGGAAACCCAAAACCCCAAAACTCCAAACCCTAAGCCCAAAATCCCAAAGCCTGGACACAGGCACGCGGGTGTTGCTGAGCAAGCCGGTCCAGCTCTCGCCCGGCCATTGTTGACCTCCACCGTGCCCATTGGAGCCCCCGTGTCCTGCAAGATGGACCACGCGTTACCAGACTGGTTTGACCGCGTACTTGCACCAGTTCCATACCAACACACATCTGAAGAAGGGAGCCTGGTTCTGGAAGGCCGCGCGCGCTGCGTCCAGCGCAGCTTGTGTGCTGCTTCTGCACTTAGCGAGCAAGTCGTCGAGCAAGCTCTGCGCTGTGGGGCCTTTCCATGCGCCGGCTAGTGCTCGGAAACCCTACTGGTCATTGAAGTGCAGCAACTTAGGCTTGGACGTTTGTCTCTTGGGACGAGGCACACACGCAACTGAAGTGTCGACAGGAGGCATTTTGTGAAGCCTGGTCAGTAGCATGGCTTCTTGACACAAACGGGCCTCCAAATTGTCAAGCATCTACGGAAACTTTTCCTGCTCTACAAGGAGCGCCTGGTTTGCGCATCCTTGACTTGGTTGTCCTGCAGATGTGGATGCTGTGGGCGTCATCCAGGCAACGCGCCTGTCACAGGTTGAAGCTACCTGCAACGGTGCCCTAGATGTTGTGGGGCAGTTTACAACTCTAAGCTGCCAGACACACCGCAACTAGACAACCCTGCAGCAAAGCCCTGACCAGCGCCTTGCGCATCTTGATACAACTTTCCGGGACCAGCACCTCTTGCCCGGAAAGCTGCTTGCTGATGGTCAGCATGCCCTTTATTTACGGGCACGTGTATCTGCAAAGCACCATGCCAACAGATGAAAAACGCTGGTCAATAAATGCTGAAGTCCAAGTGACCAGCAAACTTTCTCCGGCTGCATCAACGGGCAAGAAAGCCCGAATCTGTGCCGGGGCACAGAAGCGATCGCCCGGCTTGCACAGCTCGAGCCGAGAGACATGATTTGCTGCTGTTGTTGACACTGCGTAAGGCACCCCACCTCGCAGCAACGGCAACGCTCATCAGCATGTTGCCGTCCAGGCGGTCGACCCCTGCCTTGCATTCATGTCTGGAGCAAGAACGACACAGCCACCGCAACATCAACAACATCAACATCATCAACAACAACAACTACAACTACAACTACAACTACTATTACTACTACTACTACTACTACTACTACTCCATTCCAGCACAGCCAGTCCGGTCGGCTTGTGAACAGCTAAGTGGTGGCAGCTTTGCGAAGGCGCATCGAGCGCGCTACAACCACAGGGGGAGTCAATATTACGAATAACCCTTGAATGACTCCGGTCAACATCCAACAGACAGTACAAGGAGCTTGCTCCTTCGCTATACACTATACAGCAAGTTCTCACTAAAAGGTCAGTTCAATCGAGGGAAGCTTTCTGGGCACTTCCAGCTGTAGATCTCGACGTTACACAGCTGTTACAGGGATTCATCGCATCGTGCAAATCGCCTCTTCAATCTTGTGCACTGCAGGCCTGGTGGAGTCACTGGCTCCCGAGGGCCATGTGTGGCGGGAGCGAAAATCCGCAGCGAATGTCTCCACATTTCCGAAAATGGACACCCTTTGGCAGTCATCCAGAGCAATCCCAGCTAGTCGTGAACGTGGCGGCCGAGCTTTCGTCGGCACCAGTCTGCAGCTTGCCTGCAAGAGAGCGGCCCCTGCGCTTAACACTGTATAACAACTTCTCACTAAATGGTCAGCTCATGGGAGGATGGCTCCCTGAGGACGCCAGCTGTAGATCTCCACATCAACAGGTAGTACAGTGACTCATCGCATTGCGCAAATGCCCCATCGACCTGGAGTACTGTGAGCCTACAGTTTTTTCAAAGACAAGTGTTCGGGTCCCATTGCGGTCCGAGCAGAGGCTTTATGGTTGCCGCCGCCGGATTTAAGCATAGAAAAACGTAGGACTGAATCTGCAGCAAGGTCACCACACTCCGAAGATGGAGCACTCATTGGCAATCACCCAAAGCAATCCCAGTCAGTCATAAACATGGTGGCCGAACAGTCGGCAACACCAATTTGGAGTACTAGCCTGCAAGTGAATAACCACAAGTGTGAAAAAGGAACAGCATGTGGCCGGAGAGCGGCGCGCAAGGAAACATGTGGCCCAAGAGAGGCGCGCAGGGTGTACTGTCCAACATAAGTTGGATGGGAACGCGCACCTTTGTAGCTGTTTCCCCACAAAGCTTCAGCCGATGTTCTTGTTCACGGCATATTCTGTAGGTGGCTTCCCCCGACCCTGCGGATAGGCCCGGAAGCCGCGCACCACGAGGAACAGGTGTTGTTCTGGTCGAAGGATCTGTTACAGTCACCCACTCCCCGTCCCGGACTTGGGACCGGGCCGGC
>CAJNIZ010043028.1:0-44680 GCA_905231905.1 Symbiodinium pilosum
CTCCGGGATACTTTGCAGATGCGCAAGCGAGAAAGGGAGATAGTGAATGTCAAACGGGGAAGGTGAGCATCCAAACCTGAAGTTCCCTTTGCCCATACAGGGCGTACTAGGGGTTCCTTGGACTCAATGCATTCCTACCATGACAAACCCGAAACTAGGTCTGGGAAATCTGTATATGCATATATGCATGAATTACGCTTGTTCAAATCCTTTCTAGTCTTCAGCTCATGTTTACAGGGGTATAGGAATCGCACCTGCATTGCTCCGCGCTTGCCTGCCTGTGCTCAAGCAAGGAAGGTTGTGGTGAGCAACATTGTCAAGCATGCTGAGCAAGGTGTCCGGGGCTCAAGCCAGGGAGCACGTTTTTTGGATGTTCATCAACATCAGGTTTGTTCTTTGCTCCAATGGCATGACGTCATTCTTTCATAGAATCACTTAGAAGCTGTTCGCCCGCATTGAATCTTGACTCGCCTTGAGTTTGCTTGTTCCAGGTCATTGTCAGTTGGGGTACGAAAGGCTGGAACCTGCGTTCAGAGAGCGAGGCGCGGAGACTCTCAGAGCCAAGAGATGACAAGCTTCTTGGATAAGAGTTCAAATTTGCAGGCTTAGGGCCAGGATTGTTTTGGGATCGAGCTGGACGATTTGAACAACTAGTAGTGTCAGCTTCAGTACTGGACAACAAAGACTTGCAAGACAGCATCCTGACTTCTTTTGTAGTTGGGGTTGATCAAGCGCGTGGTCTTCTATCTGTCCCCTGTGGGAGCTACAGTGATCCAGCTCATGCTGCCCACCACGAAGCGAGAAAGCCACGAGCCCACAGGATCTTTGCCAAGCGTCGGCTGAGCATCAGCATCTACACCCGCGCGAAGCGGCCAGCCTTGGTGCCAACGGGCGGTGTTGCAGTTTCGGGAAATTCTGCAAACTCGTCGTCATCAGATCGGGCCGCAGAGAATTCCATGACCGTGGCGTGCGCAAAGAAGCTGCTTGAGCCTGGAACGGACAGTTAGGTTTGAGAACTTTGCTTTTGCGCTCGAAAAAGCTGTGAGCTGGCGGCAACATTGCCTCGACTGTTTGATTGATGGCCCAATTAGGGATCACTCGTTTGTTGGCCATATGGCAGAGGCTGCAGAAGTGCGAATCTCAAACCTGGAACAGTCCTTGTGGACGGCTTTGACAAACCATCGCCCCGGCCAAAGAAACTGTGGCAGCAATTAGAACCGCCCAGCTCGTGGGACCTGGGCCCAAAGTCCCTGGACCCCCGGCCCGGGGGCCGCTCCGGTCCCATGCTCGGGTTGAGGAACTTGAAATATTGACATGGCCTGAGTGGTTCTAGGAAGTCTTGGAAGAGTCTCTTGAAACTGGATGGTTACGAATTCAGGCAAAAGCTGCTATGTTGCCCTGTAGCGTGCCTAGAATTGAAACGGAGAGCATTGTTAGATTTCAGTCTGCAAAATCTAAATCTAAAGGTAGTAGTACTTGGGCACTAATGGCGCGCAAGGAAGTCACTTTAATTGGTATCCAGCGCTGCCAGATGTTCACCCCCAAGCCATGTCCGCTTTATGAAGCTACATGAAGCTCTCTGAAGTCTCAGATGCTTGCATGCTTTCATAACTGGCTCCTAGTGCTCCTCGAGCCTGAGCCCTAACTCACCAAGTCATGTAAACTCTCATCCCAACATGAAGCTGACACACGCCCATCAAGGAGTTCACGTCAATTGCACTGCAAGTCCTGGCAGGTGTTGGAGCTGTTCCGCTCTCACGGCTTTGTGCAGGACAAGTTGTTGTATCTTGGCTGAAGCCATGGAGAGCTCCAGGCCTTAACCACACAAGCTGCAATGTATCGCAAATTGCACCCAGCGTTTCCTATCAGATTTTCGGCCAGCTTTTCAGTTTTGTGCTTTCTCATCAAGCTTACATCAAGTGTCGTAGCATTCTGGGGTTGATACTGCAAAGTTGCCAGATTTCCGTGTTTGTTGAGGGTTTTGGGCTTTGGCGTTGCCCGGCTTTGGTGACAGGCGTCCAATTTTGTCATACCGTGATATCATCGTTCTGGGCAGCTCGTTGATATCGGGGATTGTTGTCGGAGCATGTTTCCTCGTCAAACTCCGACATACAATCTTGTCCAGGCCATTTCTGAATTGTGCAGACTTAAACTCCAAGACTCTGGTACATTGACATGACGGTCTATCGGATGGTTTGGGCAGCTAGGTACATGCGGCTCGGGTTCGAATCAGACAAAACATATCTCGTTCAAGGTCCATGCCCCTTAAAACCTTAGCACCCTAAACCTCGAACCCCAAGCCCGGCCCGAAATGCTAACAGGCTGAACAAATCCTAACTCCCAAGCCCTAAGTCCCCAATGAACTTGTTGGAAGCCTCACCTTCTGAGACAAGGACTGAGACTTTGAGGCTTTTCTCTGGCTTGGCACATGCGCCCGAGCGATTGGACTTGCTCGCTCTTCGAAGGGAGATTCTCGGCAGCTGCGTTGAGGGTTCACAGTTTAGGCTTCAACTTCAGGGATCAGGATGTTAGAGTGCAGGGTTTCAAGGGATAGTAGAGGGATTGGCAGGGCTTACCTGTCTAACGTGGACCCCCGCTTAAGAACCCTTTCCTTTCCAAAGAAGAGAGAGCTCCTAGCAAAACTAGGGTGTAGATTCAAAAAAAACTTGAACATTAATTCAGAGCATTCCCATTGTAGACTGCCCTGTCCCAGTGCAGTATTTTTCATAGACAGCACTGTAAGCATTCGTTGTTTCGTTTCTGCGACGCTTGTTTTGCGTCGGCCAAAATTCTAACTGCCACAACCCTTCACCCAAAAATGCAAATCGCCGAAGAAAATCCCAAACGGAAAGGCAAGCATTGTCCTTCCATCCAGCAGAACCCCTGGAGCTGATCGACCAGCTCTTGGGCTCACATCTTTTGTTGAATGCAGGGCTTAGGAGTTTAGGGACTACAGTGGTGGGTAAAATCAAATTTCTCGACTTGTTTCAATAGCAAGCATGAGAGGGTTGTACAGGGATGATAGGCGGATTGCGGAACGATTCAGAATAGAAGCTCACAGCAGAGAAGCACGGGCAGGTCTCTTGTGATTTTAGCCACCAGCCTTTGCAGAATCAAATTGGCTTGCCCTACCCATAGGTGTCGTTTCATGACGTGTAGAGGAGGACGGGTCATGCCGAGTAAGATGTGTTTTACAAGCTTTGAGCTAAAGCTGGGTATCTAAGCACAGCTTCAATGCGGAAAGTTCAAAATAGCTCGAACACTTGCCAACAGGCCGTGCAGATAGCTCAACACCCATGCTTTCAAGAACAACTGAACTGTTGCCTTAAAGCTCCATGATGTAGTGTGGCAGCTGAAGTTTCCTGAGCCCCCAAATGCTACTGCATGCGCTCGCGGCTGAGTCCCATGCTGAACCTGTATTTTTTGTCAACCCTTAATTCTCACTGCATATGTTTGAGTACATTGCTCCCTGTTGTATATATACGTAATTATATATATATATTCATATGTCATGACCATTGTATGTACACCTGAGTTCCAGACTCTGGATCGAGCAAGCCCAACATACCCCGGGCCTTGAGCCGGACACGACACCGAATCCAGCAGTGTTGTTTTTTGGCCCCAAGCTGAATGTTCACTTGACAAACTTCAGTGTGCCCTTCAGGGCATTGGAGGGCGGGGTAAGCCCCCAAACCCATCTCCAACGGAGACCCTCTTGCCTGGCTCGCAGGGGCTTCACAAAAGGGCATGGTGCCTTGAACCCTACAGCGGCCTAAGCCCAAAGCCCATACCCGATCCAGAAGCCCAGGTGGGGCGGGCTCGAGTGCCAAGCGGCCGGCCCGGAGCTTCAGTATGGCCTGATCGGCCACGAGAACCTTGGTTTGTTTTTTGAGCTTTAGGTTCCCTTCGCCGTGTTTGCATAGCTTGCACGGAACTAGCAGGAAGTCAAGAAGGATGGCCCGAGGCTTCTTGAAAACCCTGGGCTTCGGCCTCTGTTCCAAGAGATGCATGCTGTGATGAAAAGCTTTATGCGGTTTAGCATTTGGGCTTGATCCTGATGGGACTTGCACATGGTTCTTTCAGGCGGTTTGGAGCTTATGTCGGGTCTGCTTAAAGAATAGTGGAATGTTCAGGTCATTTACCTCAGAGAAGGGACGAAACTTTTCCCTCTCCAATCAAGATAATCAAGGCTCAGGTTTCATTTCTTTGGCAATTTGGGGGTGCTGGGATTCAAATTTTGGATGTATTGGGAGAGTAGAGTAGGCAGCATGGGCACTGTTTGCTAATGCGGTGTTGGGTACAGCTCGGACAGAAAGGCGGAAGAATTCTCGCACATGTTCTGCCTGAAAACCAGCCTGCTCGACCCAAAGCTGTGAAGCACGCAAATCCATAACCTTTCTAATCCAGTAAGCCTCAACCACCCCAAGCCTCCAACCAGACCCCTCCTTTTCGTTCTCAAAAGTTGGATCGCCTTCGCTTCTTCTTCATCCTAAGCTGATCTCAGTATTTCAGTACATGTTCTTCCAGTATCCTCCGTAGTCATCGCAACTAGCATTAATCTCAGTCTCAATCGCACGTCTTAGGATTGTCACCGCTGTTATTGATGGGCCATGGGCATGACCTTGTATTGCTGAACTATACGCCTTAGGGGTAGTATAATATGCTTCGGTTCATAAAGGTTTTGTGCATGAGGAGATCCTACACCCCAGGAAATCGCAGTATGGTCCTCTGGGCCGTGGTCGCGACTCGGGCTTCAACTTTGGGTTCAGCTGGCTTTGATGTGCTGGTGGCCGGGGGAAGTCACGCAATGTCTACTTGCATTCTACAATCATCAGTCATAAGGATTTCGATCGTTTGTTCGTTTTTGTTTTTGCAGCTGATGTTATCCGCCTGTCTTGTAAAGATGGAAGCAGCAGCTTATAGTAAGAGCTGCGATGGATGGTGCTGATTTGGATTTTCTCTTCATTAGTAAGTGTTAAGTTTTTCGCGCAGTCAAGCCACTGCATCCAACCAAATAGGCCAAATTCTGCAAAAGAAGAACTCGACGCACCTAACCCCAATTTTTGCTATACGTTTCCCAAGTAGTGCATGACTCCTTGTTCCCTAAAAAGCTAGCCAGACCAAAGGTATGTGGGCTTCGGGTCACTGTGCCGGCATCTTTCGCGCAGGCCTCTTGGGCAAATACATTGTGTGGCTGCTGGTATTCTAACGCCAAACCTGGGCTTCCAGCGCTGGAAAGGGATGTTCAAGAATGTGCTCGCTTCTTCTGGGGACGGCTCCTATTGAGTCCTACTGTTTTGTTGAGAAGTCTCGCTTCTTCAGGAAATCGATTCTGCAATTCGATGTTGTTGTTTTTCATCAATCATGGCGCTAATGTCAGGAGCTTCTTGCGGCTGTCGTGTGAAATATCCAGAGGGTCCACCTTTTTTGGGGCCCGAAACACAGCTTGAGTTTGCAGTCCTGATAACTGTAGCTGCTTTCCGTTCCTGGTTGCAATCCTTTGCAATTGGGGTCGCATTTGAACCTCTGCTCTTGAATTGCTTTATGACAGGATCTCAACGTGCTCTTGGTTTGCTTTGGGGTGTTCTCCCGTTTGCATTCTGTGAGGGCTCTTGAAGTGGAGCGCGGTTGGGGTGAAGTGTTCTGTACTTCTTTTGAGGTGCCCTGGTGGTTTTGCACTGTTAGGGGACTATGCTCCAGCTTTCCAAGCGTACCCTCACAGATTCAAGCCACACACAAGTTTTTTTTTGAATCTTAATTTCAAGAGGGTTGACAGGACATTGTGAGGCGGGTGTTCAGGGTTTGGGACCATCCTGCACCCCAGAGCCTGATGCTGTGCCAAAAGCTTGTTTGCATTTCACATGCGAGGTGGGTGCCCGTTTTTTGTTTATCCGGCTGGAAAATGACGGTCTGGAATCGTGTCAGTGCACTCGTTCAGATTTTAACATGTCTTCGAATGACCGAGATTGGAGATTGTCTCATAATCTGAGGCTTCCAATTAAAGCGACCTACTGAGTCCGCACTCCTCTGACAATGGCTAAATGTTTGGCCTGTCCCTTGAAAGTTTAATGCTCCAGGCCCAACAACCTGAATTCCTGACTTCCAAACCCTAGGAGGTCATTCTATGCATTGCGAGTCGGAATCCTTGGTTTCAGGAGACGCTTTCAACCCCATACGCCACAAGCCATCAGCACCAGAGATCCTACACCTGAAGCCTACATCCAACAATCCCTTCACTGCTCAGCGTTTGCACAGGAGTAGTAGGGGTCCCCCCAGGATGTCAGAGAGGTTTGCAAGAAGATCTTCGTCCTCCAACTTAACTGCTCAACGCCTAAACTGAAAAGCCTGAGGCCCACACGAGCAGACAACGGTTTGCGGCGGACCCTTGACAGACTCACAGAAGGGTCCGGCTTAAGGATCTGCATCTTTTATTGGCTGAGGTTTGTGTGCTTTCAGGTTGATGAATGCTTTACCATCCTTCTGCGATTGTTTACGATGATTTGATGGCCAGGGTTCAGACTAGTCTTCTGAAGGTAATGGCTACTCTGGCCTCCAGCCCTCCAGCCCTCAAGCATCAAGGCGGTGTGATCGTTCCAAGGACACACTAAGAAGTGGCGCGAGTGCATCCTGTCCGATGACATCCATGATGTGCTGGGCGTGGAAGGTGAGGGCCCAAGCAAGCCTGGGCTAAGTCTTTGAGTAACTCAGGTTGCAGGGGCCATAGACCACCACCGAGGGCTTCCACAACTAAAATCCCAGAATCCCCAGTCGTGACTTAAGATAACCCCAAGCCAAACCCGCAGGCACCCCTGTTAGCATGGACAGCATCGAAGCATCTGCCCTCTACGATGCAGCAGACCACATGGCCGGAATCTCAACAGGTCAGGGTTTATTTTTTGGAACAGACTGAGTAGCAATGTTGATGGGAGCAGATTGGCAGTGAAAAGTCTGACAGGGTATTCTGACGTTCCCTTCGCAGGGTCTATGTTACAAGTTTCGACAGGGTTCTACCGGGGAGGTTACGAAGGTGGAGAGTATGTCAGAAGAGGCAACACCAAGGCAACGACTTTTTGCAGGGTTTGCAAGCAACTCAGACTAACTTTTTGAGCCGTTGGATTCACTATGCCGCTGACCAGACAGCCCATCAGGCTTTGGAAGCAAGGTCTCTTTCTATATAGGAGCAGGTAGATGCTGAGATCATCACAAGCTTCAATCAAGTTGATGAGGCCAAAACGTTTGCAGGAAGCTCTTGAAACGTGAGCTGTATGTTTTAAAGTAAAAGGCGAAGAAGCTGTTGTGGGCTCAGTTTCTGAGACCCGTATCATCTGCAGTCTAGCAACTTCTCAAGGGACCATTCAACCTGCAATCTAGTGCCACTCCATGCGTGCGCAGCCCTTCGGACGAGGCAAGTGGCAAGCATTCAGTCCTATGACCCTAAACCGTCTTCAGGTTCCGAAGCCTGGTGTCTGGTTTGGCGATGTGAGATTCCCAGCCGCAACGAGTGTGGTGGAAGTCCAGCACCTGCATCGAAGGTAGTGGGCCATAGGAGAGGGTAGCCCTTCGTTGCTTTGATCAGGCTTTCTTTTACAAAATGCGCCTTGGACGTTGCCCCCGAGCCCTAAACCGAACTTCTGCATGTACAAGCTTCAAGCACACTCCAAACAGAGGACTGAACCTGGTCTTCTTCAAGAGCCTTGGCAACTACTATCAGTTGTGGCTTCAGAAACCAGATGTCAGAAGTCCAGTGTAGTACATAGCGGGGATGAGAATTTCTTCTTCCGAAGCTCCCGAAAAGCAACCCCTGACCTGTGATTTTGCGCTGATCTCCGTTGGACTCTCCCCGACAACCTCATTGTTCAAGAGGGTCTGAGAGCACTCGTTGTGTTGAGAAGTATTGACTCATTCTTGAGCTCCTAATTAAGGCCTACAGCACAAAACCCTTCCAAACCCCTCGACATCTCCCATTTCTGGGTGCTCTAGAGGACAGTTGGCAGTGAATACAGGTACGGTGTAGGGGGCGAGAAAGAATTCATTCCACCTCTGCTCGAAGCACAAGTTGCCTGCACCCTAAACCCTATGTGATCCTTGAATCTTAAACCTGCATGTATATCTGTGTGGCCCCGAAACCACCTGTAGAACATTCACACCTGAAGCCCGGAACCCCTATACCCTAAACCCGAAGCACCAAGCGGAGGGTGGCCCGCGCCCTGGCAGCTCCGTTGCGGGTGCCACAGCTCCAGAGCTCCTGGAGAGCGGGAAGATGAAAAGGGTTTCAGGGTGTGGGGTTCAAGGGGATTGCGAGTTAAACGAGCTTAACGTGAGGGGTTAGAATTAGTCTCAGTGTTAGATTCGTCACATGGGCTACCAGGATCACAATCTTCAGGAACAGTATTCACATGGATTTTGTCTTTGCTTTGATGATGGCTATCAACTGCTCAGCTACTGCCTTCCTTGTTCTCACAAGTTTGCTACTGTTGTTAAACCAGTACTACAGTATCCATTTTTTGCGCTTACTGCCATCTGCGATGCAGGACCAGCAGGGTGGAGGGTTGTAAGGACATGGAAATCCTTGAGTGGGAGCCTCATGCTTTGAATTCAAGGCTTTCGAGCAGGGGCGTTTTGGTCGGAACCCTCAGACCCGTAGTTCCCAGATCCTAACACCCAAGGTTCCCAAATCCAAGTCGTTACACCCTCAGCCCTTCGCAGTGCACCCACCGTAATGCGCAGGAACTGGTTTTGGAGAACCGACTGGGGTCCGCTGCTGACGCAGCCCCCTGAGCCACACAGGCCAGTTTGCATTGCTGGGCTCTAAGGATGAGGTTTGGATTTGATTTGGTGCTTCGAGTCTAGGATTTTGGGTTTACGGTCAAGGGGTTTGGAGTTGAAATTAGTGTTTGGTCTTAGCTGGGGATTCGGCGCTTTTGAGGTTGGGGGCTTGGAGTCATCAGCTAGTTGGACTGTTCCTTCAAGAAGAAGGCTTTCCGCTAAACAGGCATTAGGTTGCGAAGCCATGCTTAGGAATCTAAGTTGGGTGCAAACACATTCTTTGGACTTCTAGACCTCACATGTCCTGCATCTGCATGCAAGGAGACGTTGGCAGCTGAGGTTTGGCCACTGTCATCAGCGGAGGGGATCAATATCTTGTTTTCAAGGACAGCTGTCGTGAGGACAAACTGTCCGTTGTGTTTTACTGGCGGCTGCTGCGGTATTTCAACTTGGGCGGGCACACCTAGCATCCGTAAATCTCGGCTGCGGAGGACGCTGCCCTGTAGGGCGGCATGTTGAGGACCCCAGTCGCTTAGTTCTTTGCTGGTTTGGCATAGACAGCTCTGAGCCGCAGCAGACCTCAACCTTGCAACCTTGGACCCTAGGATTAGCTGTGCAAGGCAACTCATTCTGAGGGGTTAAGGCTACCATTTGAGTAAGTGTGAGCAGGGTCTTCAATCCGTGGACGAAGTCTGTGGAGTGCGGGCCCGAGGGAGCGTGTGAGCTAGTGGGGAATGGTACAATGAGAAGCGGTTTGAGGGTTTCAGATGAAGAGCTTACTAGGCAGAGGCAAACAGAAGTACTTTCATGCAGACCAAAGACATGCAGCCTTTTGTGAAAGATCATGTGCGCGTGTATGGGATGCACTTGCTACCAAACTTTTGTTAAAGTCAGTTGTTGTGCTGTTCCACTGTGACATCATGAAAAATGGGAGTTGCACATGCCAATAGACAGTACAGCATGCAGTTTCCGCTTCAAGGATCTGTTCAGTGAGACGATAATGAAGGGATCGCTGTTTTAGGATGAAGGGCTTCGTGCATGAATGGTCGGCTTTCGCATAGGCTGCTCAATGATCCCAACGCGCACTATGAGCCGATTTTCAACCGTTATTTGGAAAGTAAAAGTCCGAAACGTAACACAACTTGGAGCATTAAGCGCTTGTGGGGGTGTCATGCTTACCCGAAACTCTTTACCACGATTAGCATTCCTCAATACACATGTGCCAGTCGCAGCACTTCGACACTCTTGGGTCTGCTGAGTTCTCTGTTTCTTGTTCAGGTTGAGAGTGGTAAGATTCCCAAGCAGAAGCCTGGACGTAGGGGTAGACTGCTTTGGCACCCAAGTGTCGAAGAGGCTCGTGTTTCCACATCCTAGCCCAACCCAGCTATCCCAGCGAAGGAGGACTTAAACCATGACAGTCCAGTCCAGTTCGGCTTTAGGTTTGGGCATGTGGTCTTGTTGCTGCCGCAGTATGCTTTACAATGCTTAGATTCACAGGCAAACCTGCATGCAAGTTATTTCAAATTCTGGGATTCTCAGAGTCTTGTTTGGCTGAACAATGTCACTCACAACCCTCCCATCAACATATAATTACGGAGCCCATGCCGGCCCCTTTCAAGGGATAGTAGTCTTTGTTGCAATTCCGGTGGTCGCAGGACGGCCTCGCAGGTTCTATTCAAGAAATGCCAAGCGAGCCAACCAATCCAAAAGTATGGATGACCCCAAAACCTAGGCTTGAGTTTCTTGTCCCTTTCAGTTTTCAAGCCAAGCCTCAAGCCCAGAAAGCCCAACGACCTGAACCCCAGACCGTCGGGCTCGAGCTGGTGGCTACGGCCGCGCCCGGGGAAAGCCCCGCGTGAACCCTAAGCCCCATAAAGGTCCAGACTTCAGGTCGTACGTGGCTTCCTTGAAGTCGGGGGGTTGCAGAGAAGAGCCTCCATCCTCCTCGTCCCATAAAACTAGTTTGGCCACGTAGGGCGTGAAAATCCCTGAGTCCTGCCTCGTGCATGCGGCTCTTGGTCAGACTTCGGTCTGGCGCACTCTACTTTTGAAGAGATCAAGGCCCACACCCGTGGGAGTCGCAAAGAGATCGGCGCTGATCATGAGCAGCTGTCCTTCCAGGTGACCTGTGAGCCAGGGATTCTTCCCAAACAGAAAACAGACCGACCGCGGAATCTTGCTCGCGGACCAGCAGTGCCGGAGCTGGTTGCTCAGGAGGTCCTTGCAACCACGGCTAAGCAATGCACGGGACCTTTCAAAACGCGAAGACATGCGAAGACAACCTTGGCCTCGGGAGCTCTTGGACCTGAAAGCAGCAACCGGGGGGGGCGTGGAAAGCTTACATGTTTGAGCTCCGCCGCTTTGGAGCTGCAAAGCAAGATAGGAAACTACAACAAGCAGCGGCGCAGCAGCGGCGGATTGGGGTGACTATCGAAGAGCGCTAAGAGAAGGCCGAGCCGCGTGCCGCGCCTGTGGACGGGGACCGCCTCACGAAGGCGCAGACCCATTTTCAAGCAAAAATTTCGGAAGGCTTTGAGGGACAGGATGAAGGGCTTGCTTCGACAGCGCCCCATCACGGTGGACAGCGACTTCTCGCAGGACGAGGCAGAAAAGGCGGCCACGCAAGGGAAAGGGTCCAGAGCGGTAAGAGTAGATGAAGTCCCACAGGAGATGTCTCAAGCGCTGGCTCTCGATGACAGAGCGTTGAAGGGCTTTATGCTTCGGGGGCAGCCGCTACCTGTGCAATGGAAGAAGAGCATCCTCGCACTCCTCACTAAACCAGAGTGTCCCGCCGCTGCAGATCAATTACGCCGCATAGCTTTTGCAAGCCATGTTTACAAATCGTTTTTCTCACAAATCACTATGCTTCGCATGGCCGCTGACACGTATCCAGCAGGGTGCGTGCCGAGGGAGGCAAGCGACGGGCATTGTGCGGAGCCTCCGGAGTGTAGGCCCATTGGTGCTTGAGTGGGCTCAGGGCATAGCAATTGCTAATCTAGATAATGCAAAGGCTTTCGACTCCGTAGATCGTCGAAAGCTCGTGTCAGCGTTAACCCAGAAATTTCACCCGAGGGGGATCGCGGCACTGCTCCGCGTGCTACAGTCCGAGACTCATTGGATCCCATTGGAAGCAATGGGTCATAGAGAGCCACTGGCTATTTGCATGGGTGGTTGATTTGGTGAGGTTAGAAAGTGTGGGCTTGACCCCTATTGGCGGTTGGAAGGCTGCCCTCTCAATAGGCCTCATCAACGGGAGTGGGGCAACCGGGAAATTGCAAATTTAACCTTCTCTCATAGAAAAAGAGTTTGAGGGCCGGGGTCTTCGCATCAACTGAGCAAAGAGCTCTCTGCTATGCTGCTATGCTTTGGATAGGTTGGCTCGAGATCAATCACCATGCATGCAACAGTAAGAGCAAAGGTGACGATCGTGGACATGCTTGAAGCCCTACTTCCAAGCGCGCGCAGATGTTTTCAGGCAAGACAGCCAGAGGAGCTGTAGGGGCGCCCGACAGTTCCTACTTCAAATGTTCAAGGAACGCTGGGGCACGGCTCACACGAGGCTGGTGTGGAGATACGCGGGACACAAAGCGGGGAACTGACAAAGTGAAGCGCCGGGAGCGGCGGGATTGCTTACCTGCTATAGGTTTTCAGCTAATTCTGAACAACCGAATAAAATTGGCGGTGATTGTGGCATGGGGTTGGATCCTGACTGCAGGGGATAGGGCTTACTGGGCAGAAACAGAATCCGCCTGGATTGAACGCTGTGATGTGCTGTGGCCCAACGGATCAATTTGTTATCAAGGGGTAGCTAACCAATGCTGATGTGATAGTCCTGCGCCATTTGGAGTGGCGTGCAAGCGTGGAAGAGTTGTTACATGCGTGCGAATGTGCAACAGGCTGAACATCAACATGTTCCGTCTGCAGTGCTGCTTATCCAACATATCCAACAACACCTGCTTGGTCAGCCTTGCCATCCCTGGGATGGCGCTATGTGTTCCTTTCACCTGTCCCGTCATGGCCACAATGGTGCTTTTAAGCAAAGAGTACACCCTGAAGGAGAGAATGCCATACACCGTTCAATGTGCGCAGCAAAGGTCTAGCTTTATTGACGACTGAAACCAACTTGTCAAGTGTGCGTGAGAGACCTGAGAGGACATGAATTAGGGCTGCTGAAGTTTGCCCTTGTGATCCTGGAGCCCATGTGCTTGATCGGGCCCCGGTGAGCGAGCATTTGCCTGGTAAACCCTGACATTACAGCCCACGTGGGTGTCTACATGTCAACGCGGTGCCCCGACGGAGTGAATAATGCTTGCTGCAATGTTTAATGCACATGGAGGCCTCTGCTACAGAGAAGGGAAATGAAGGTAACCCCTGCTGGAAAGACCGCGCCTCCTGACCGCGCCTCGACTAGATGCTGCGCCAGTGACATACTGCTGATCAAGTGTGCGGTAAAGAACCAGCTCTTCTCCCAGGCCGAGGAGATTCGGGCCACCCTAAGTCACGGATGGGAACAAAGATTCAAACAACTGCCCCTCCCAGAAAGAAGCTTAGTCCGGGCAGACGGAACTTGGTCCAGCGCGTGACCCAGCCAACTACATGGAAGGAGGGCCTAGCGCAGATTGGTGATGGAGCCCCCCAGCAAGATCTAGTAAAAGAAAATGGACTACGTGATAGTGATCGTCCTCTTCGAGCCCGGTTACATGATTCTGTTCAAGTATACGGTAAAGCGCCTGCTCTACCTGGCCATGCAGATCTGGGCGATCTCAAGTCATGGATGAGATCAGGGGCACAGCCAGCGCGCCCGTCGTGAAGAGTGACTGAACGGGGAGCTTGATGTGGACTGGGTGAACATGATCCCCTACACTACAGGGCGTCGCAAAACCGCATGGACGAGAAGCTCGCGCTCCTTTACAGGATCAATAAGGGAACATGGGCAAGATCACCAACGAGTCCTTGCCATCCATTACCCTTCCCACATCTTCCCACGATTTGGCCGATGAAAATCGTCAAGACTGCTGCCGCATGCGCGCGAAACAATATGTCCCCCTACGAGCTCCTGCAGTGATGGACTAGCTCCATGCTATCAGCCTCCGCGCTAGATGATCCGGTCAGAGTACAAAGACAACGATGTTGACGTGGGCCTACTGATCATGGCCTTTACAGGGTTCTGCCGAAGAACATGGGCAAAGATTCCAAGTGAAATTGCGTGGTTTGCATGACCTGATGGCCCCAGTAAGGCAGGCCGCGCGGGTGCAACATCCAGGTGACCGCCAAGGGACACAGAAATTCTGGAGGCGGACACGCTCAAGTTGTCCAAGTGTGACCAAGCAACACAAACATAAAGAAATCGAGTTGTTGTGCTCGGCGCCCTTGTTCCGGAACGAGCGCACCGTCGGCCAGGATCTAGCCCTCGCTGTTCTCAGTGGTCTCGTGGCACTGACACCGCAAGGTCTGCGCCCTCTCCGTCGGTTGAAGGACGCTTGTGTTCATGTCCTTGGCTACAGCCGCGAGTGATCATCCAAATCGGTCCTGCTAGCGGTTGCGCAGTTGGCGCTCCAATCTGTTAGGGTTTACGGGACGTTATTAACCATATGACTCCAAGAGGCCCTCCTCAGAACGGGCAAACAATGGGTCTAAGGTTCGCCGGCAGGGATTGCGGCTATCCAAGCTGGAGACGCTGTTGAGCTCAAGCGAATGCCCCCGCAAAGGGCACCTCTACGAGTACAATTAGGCGGATGGCAGCAGGACGGTGGCAAGCGGAGAAAACTTCCAGACTTCGTCACAGACTCTCTAGCTGCAAGTGCGTGTGCAAGTGGAGGCACAGGGTGGTGTGGTGAGGGCCAGTACCAACCAGAGGGTCGAAGTGGGACAAAGGCGGGAACAAAAGGGTGCGAATGCTGGGGCATACTGAATTGAAAGGGGCGTAGATTAAGGGGTACAAACAGATGATGTGCATGATGTTCCTGAGACTTACATAGAAGACGTGCCAGTCCTGAAGCTGTGGACGTTCTGAAAGAACAGCAAAAACCTCCTGCCGAGCCGCACAGACATCCAAAAATCCGAGGGGTTGAAAAAACTTAAAGCAGAACCTTTTCGTGAATCGCTTAACCCCAAAACATGCACATAAACACCCTACGTCCCTGGACACTGTAGTCCGCTGATTCAAGGCCTCAAATCCTGAGCTGGCAACTAGGCACGCCTGGATTTGTACGCAATGGGATTTTGGAAAGGATCTAAACACGGTTTTTTACGTCGGCATTAGCTACGACGAAGTGGGGTTCTTATGGTTTTCCGTATTTGCGATGCAGTTTGCAAACCATGGCTTCACTCTACCTAAATATTATTGTCAACCGGCTTCCTTTGTGGCCCCAGAAACATCGATTCCATACTTCCCCATGTAGCAAAGATGCCTTCGCAATGTTTCAAAGGCCGTGCCCCAAAACAAATCCCCTGGACTTCGCAATGCTTCAAGGGCCGTGCTTCTGAAAATTCCCTGGAGTTGCTTGACGTTGGGTGTTTAGGCTTCAGGATATCTGGTTTAAGGTTCTGGAGGACCTCAGGGTTTGGGAAGTAGGGATTATGGCGCAAGGTTTCTTCCGCTACGTGCTAACCCCCGAGCCCACGAATGTTGAAGGATCCTGGCTTACAGTAGGTTCCTGTGTGTCGGTTCCGGCTACCTTCGTGAGCGGAAATCCATGTATCCCAAAACAGAAAAAACAGCAACCTTACACCTTGCACGCCAACGCCAATCCTGAAATTGTGCATTTTTGAAAAGGTAGCAGAAATCTAGGCTTTGCGTCAATGCTGAATGAGCAAGCCTAGACTCCATGCGTTAGTCCTTAATCGGTAGCTCCGGAAAGCATGCCTGCACAAGATCTTCTCCAAATGAAAAAACACCACATGCGCTGACCAGCATACAGTGACCTTTCATCCATCGAAGCAAAGTTTATCCCCCAAGCCCAATGTTTCTCTCGGCGAGGCCGAGTCGTCTTGGCGATGCACCAAGTATCCTGCCGCGTGCGCCGCCACCTTCGCCAGGCCTTATTCGGAGTACTTTGGGAAGAAAGGTCTGGTGCTCACAAGGCGGATGGAACACGCTACATGCCCGGAACATTCGGAATGGCAGCCAGAAGGGTACTCTTGGATAGTGCAAAATGTCCTCCTTACCAATGCAAGATTTCCTCCATCAACAGTCTTTCCAGGCTTCGAGTTTCATTGGTTATATGTCTCGGTGGTTGCGAAGTGATCTGCTGCTGCTGGTGGTGGGGGTGGTAGTGCAGATTCAATTGAAATCAAGAAAATTTCATAGCTCAGTTCGTTAGAGACCATGAGGACTGCTGTGGGACCAATGTTGCGAGTATCAAATTTGCGGCTTTCTCTTCTGTTTAACACTAACTGCACGATGGCCTTGCGAAAGTTGGCTGAAGTGAAGTGTTCAATCAGATCCGTAAAGTCTCAGGCACTCAAACTTTGAAACGCGCGATTGATGAGACTTGGAGCCCTGACGCCCCGACCCCATGACCTTCCTCCCGAGACAATTTGGAAACATCTGAGCTCCAAGAATTTGAGTAAGGTTCAGGACCCTAAAACCACCGCCAGCCTTGCAGCTCAAGCCTTTCCAAATGACAGTAGCGGTTTCACAGGCTGAGGCCCGGCTGCCCTGGCACAGGGTCCGCACCATCCTCCAGGGCTTGGAGGTTGGAACGACCAGCTGTTACCATGTTCAGCAAGGCTGTGCATGTTGAACCCATTTAAAAGATGCGGACATCCCGCCTGCGTGGTGGGTGTGGGTGGGGGGGGTATAGCAAAATAGAGTCCATTCCCAGCATGTGCATGCAAAAACTGGTTACAGCATTTTGATGTGTTTTTTGTCGGTGGGCATGTTTATCAACAGCCCTCTTCTGATCCGGCTCTTGAGCGCCTGCTTCCGGTTTGTAAGGGAACTTTCTGTACCTGTTTGCTCCTTGATGCAGTGGCAGTGGACTGTGGGTTTGAATCCTGTTGATGCTCGTCGGACCAGGAGGAATGATAATGAGATCGCAGATGCTGCTACGAACCCTCAACCTGGCCCAGTGCACACCTACGCTATTGATGAAGGCACTGGAAATTCAATCCAGAACTATCTTCCCGCGGCTTCCCGCAGCTTCCTTGGCGGCGGTGATGCCAAAATTAGCTACAGTAGCATTGCTCTTGGGCGTCGTTGCTGCTGCTGCTGCTGCTGCTGCGGCTTCTGGCTACGGCTGCGGAAATTGCGGTCATGGTCGGAAGGGGCATCTCAGAAAGTCCCGTTTGAATCCCCGCACCGCAGCCTTATGTCCTAGATGTCTCTGCCCTAAGAGGAGCCTGTACTTCTAGAACAGCCTGAAGAAGTACTGCTATGTCTCTTTTCATTTGTTTCACAATCTCACAAATGTGCAAAGCCATACTGTCCCCAGACGCCTATGCTATGGTATCAAGACCTCAACATCATGCAGGTCAGTCGCGCAGCAGCAGGCGTCATGGATGTCAAGGGCTCCATGCGGCAACTCCAGGCGTTGCAGGTGGAGGTACCTCCATCCTGTGCTTTCTTTTTGTTGCTTTATGATTGTTAGTTCAATTTTATAGCTCTTTGGATCATCCAGAGCCGCGTTGTTGGCATGTTTCCGTGTTTTGTATCTTCCGTTGGTTATTGCTATTACTCGTATTACTTGCGCAGTATGCATGCTCTTTGATACGAGTGTATGCTCAGCAATGTAGGTATTGGTATAGTCTGCAGGAAGCCAAGAGTTCATTAGCAAAAGTTTCCTCTCTTGAATCTTGGGCACATGGCATTTTTCTGGTGAAGCTGTGTTGCTGAGGTCCTGCGACTCACAAAGGCTTTTGAATTGTGGTGTTCCTTCTATCTTTTGATGTAGGGCATTGTGTTTTTGGAATCCTTAGCAAGTTCATCTTTCGTCAGGAAGACTCGACACAATGATAAGCTACAGACGAAACCATGAGCTACTGACATCGGAGCTTCTGTAGATACTTTGGGGCCCTTATAGTCCCCTGATTACACATATTAGCTGAGCTTCCTAGGGGTACATGTCACATCCGCTTGAAGACGCGCAATAAGACCTACTGCTCATTGTATTTGGCAATGACGTATTCGATTGTTCATGATTGCTAGTCTTGGACTGCCACGCGGTGACAGGTCCTAACAGCCCTTCGTGGTGTGGCAGTTGAGGAGGCCCAACTAGACGCTGGGATTTGGGACTTGTTGCTTTGGGTTCTTTGGGATGCTTCAATATACGACTGAAGTGCGGAGTCAGTGTTCGGTACCGAGTCCCTACAAGAGGGCCCTTTCACACCCTGAGCAGGGATCCGTGTTGCTGAGCATGCACTTGAGCTTTCAACAAAGGTGCTGCAGAAGCAGGGTTCTTGCATTCCTTGTCCGCAAGAATGACCAGCATAGGTAGCAGAGCTTCTGGAGCTTCTTGGTGCACGCTACACCCTTGGAGCCCTCAGTCTGAAGTCCTCAACCTGTGACGAGGCCTTGGCGAATTTAGAGTTCTCCGTGGGCAGCTGAGCTGTTTGTTCAGGACTCTGGTAGCAGTAGTATAGTCGACTTGCCCTATCTACCCCGAAACTACCCTCGCCCTCATTACGCGTGCCCCCCTCTGCATTAGTTTCCACGCTGTAATGATCGCAATGCGCAGATCTGGCGTGCTAGGGTGAGAGAAAGCAGAGAGCTTGGGTTGACAGCGTTGGCTTTTGTCTTGAGCTGGCAGTTCCAAAAGAAGATCGTACAAGCATGCCCTACCAATGTCATAGAACCCACTGCCCGACACCTGTCACCAGTTTGGCCAACATTTGTATTCGGGTCTTCAAAGGGTAGTGCTTGTGTGGCGGAATGGCATATGATGTGGGAGCTAAACGCATATGTGCTTGAAATAAAAGGGACAGAAGTGCAGCATAAGGGCTGAAGCTGTAGAACTGAAAGCCTCAGCATTCGAAGAAATACAAGGAATTTTCGTTGCTGCAAAACACACCCTTCACCACACTATTCTCTCACCGTGCAAGCTCCGCAAACATCATTCCCAAAGGACTCCCCGTACTGATCACCCAGCGCAAGCTTTTCAAATCCTGACCGACGCCGTGAAGCCATTTCTAGTCATCCAGACCACCAAGCTCAGGATGAGATTTTGCCTCGATTGCTTTTGCCCCAGATTTCCAGGTTTAGCTCCTGATTCTCTGCTTTGGGGGATAGGAGGAGTCAAGGTTGGAGAGCTTGAGAGGTGGGTCGGATTCTTCAGTTTGGCGCTGTTTGACTGAACCGTGGGTGCAACAACATGAGCGTAAACCGCCTTGATGTTGGCCTTCGTTGCCGGCTGTGGACGAGAGACTTTGGACAAAACCCAACCCAGAAACCACCCTAAATGGTGAGCAGCCAAAAGAAAAGCCTGAGTCAGGATCTAGAGGTGTAGCGGTGGATTGCTGAAGAAGGAATCTGTGAGAGTCCCACACATTCTCCTCCCATCGAATACGGGAAGAGCCCCTAGGTTCCTTTCTCTATCTGTCAAAGCTCCATTAGACATGTTCGCATTCGCATCTCTTGCAAGAGCTCTTCGCGTTTGGCTGGAAATGTCATGCACTGAACCTAACCTTGTGATGTGTGAAGAAGACTCAATTTTCATGGTTTTCCTCAAAATTTTTTTGGGATGTTGAAAGAGTTTTTTCATGCAAGCCACGATTGTAGAGAGAACCTCTTTGGCATTGCTCAGCAACATGCACCAAAGCAATGGTTTTTAGGCATGCGCCGCCCCCCGACTTGGACCTAGCACACTGCAAGTGATAGACATGGCCTGAATGCATAAGCTTTGCAACCACTGTTAGCTGCGGCCTGTTCAGAACTGTTCAGAGCTTATCCAGGCCATGTCTAGGTCTTGGTGTTGACAATGGCAATCATATGAGTAAATTGCAATTGAATAAGCGCGGATTTGCTGCTGCGCAAACTAACCCTGCACTTCAAGGCTCCAGTTTCAGGGGTTGACACACGTAGGCTGGCAGAACAGTTCAAGGCTGCTGATTCCAAGACATAGTCTACATGATCCAAGCACACCTGAACCGCTGCCCGCCAGACTTAGATGCAGATTGAGGTTCAGACTGTTGTTGTAATTTTCCCGTCGGCACCAGCACCAGGAATTGCGGCAATCATTGCCATGAGGGTTATTTTCGTGGTATGAATACAATGACTTTTCTGACCCCCATTCACTATGATCTTTGTGGCGTTCATGGCCGGTACAATAGCATGCCCAGCCAGGTAGATGGCAACAGAATGCTCCGAGAATTCAAGTGCAGTTGTAAGTTGAACAGCCATCATCGTAACCTCCTATTCTAAGTAGGGATGCCAGAGAGGGTTCAGGATTTAGCGTTGGTTTTCAGGTGGCGTCTGCTTGGCGACAGAGAAGCACCAGCGGAGACTGGTGGTCTTGGGCTGGTTCCCAGAGAGGCTTTGCTTTCTGACAAGCCCAAAGCCTTGCAAGATTTCAGAAAATTGGCTCTTGGCGTTCGTTTTAGGCTTCTAATGCGATGAGGTTTGGGTTCAGGGCTCGGAGTTGAGGTCACAGATTTTTGTTAAGATTTTGAGTTGAGACGCTGAGCCTGGCTGATTGTGATAGGCTGAGGCTAGGATTTGGGATTCGAGAATCAGCTGCCAGCAAAATGTTGCTCAACTATTTGATTGGTGCTCTGGCGCTAAAGCCGTTTAAACGAAGGCGTGATTATCCCAGCAGGGCAGGCTTTCATTCTAAATGAGAACAATTCATATACATAGCTTTTGCCAATAGGGGCTTGTGGCTCTAGGCTTGTACGGGCTCTACTTTGAAGGTTCGGGAGCTCTGGGTTCAGATATGTCTTGCTTGGAAGTTGTGATTTCAAAATCTCGTATGAATCAGACCAGCGCATCCGTGCGTGGACCCATTGTAGAGACTACGCTGTTTTCGCATGCCCGAGGAAGAAACCAGGAATCAGAATCGCAGCCGTCCACGCAACCATGTTAATTTAACAAGCGTACAGGAACTAGTATAGGTTGCCAATCCTTCATTCTCTAGGAGCAAAAAAACAGTTGAAGGCCGGCTGCGCGGATCCGGTCTTTGAAGAAACCGTGAACATTGCTGCCCTCTGGGACAAGGATTCGGCAATTCAATATGCCATGTCGCGCAGCGTGGCTCTGTTTGATATATCCCGAAGACAGTATTATGCGGCCCAAACATGTATCATGGTGTGTTACAGCACACCACAATCACAAAAAGGTGCAGTAGCCTCTCAGGGGGGCAAAAGGATTGAATTGCAAGGAGAAGTCTTCAAACGCCCGGATCTGCAAAAGTTGCTGAGAGGTCGTTCGTTTTTTGTTCAAGCTTGCCATGCTGCCGGTTCTTACTTCTTTGTGAGGTCCTGCTTGAGAATGAATTGAGCGTGAACCATGGTGATAATCGGCATAGAAGCAATGCTTGACATGCAATGCCTGACATGCATTTCCGTTTTAGCAGCTCCAGCCTTGAACACGGGGCTTTGTCGTTTAGATTTTGCTGTGTCCTGGAGGAGTCTGACACTGGCTGGTACCCAGGATCTCAATCAATACAGCTTTTTGAGTTTGTAGTTGTCAGCCCTGGTATTGAAGAGCCTTAAATTGAACCCTCATAAACCCAAGCCCCGCAGCCTAGGCCATAAGCCCTAACCCACAGGTATCTGTATCGATTGGCAGCCATCGATCCAACTATGTGATGGCAGCGTCGGTGGCATCTTTGTTTCTCGAGTTGATCTGGGCTTTCTCCAGCAGGCTCTGACGCCCTGAAGGAAAGAGAATTGCAAAAAGAGCAACCTCGAGAACGTTTCAAATGCCTCATGCAAAGACTGCGGGACAGATGCATTCGTCGTATAGAAGTTCCAGCGTGCTCTGTACCAACGTATTCCAAGGGCCTTGTCGAGTATTTGTAGCAGGAGGATGAGGACCGCCATCACCCCTGCCATCACGACTATGGTCTTGCAACCAAAGCCAGCCTGCACCCCTGCCCCTGCAGCTGCCAGCACCAACATCGCCAACGTCAGCACCGCAAGCACCGCCACATTTTATCCTCCCTGCGAGACCTTCTGCCGACTGCTGTGAAGATGCTTGCCGGATCGTGAGTTCCAAAACTTTTTTTCAGGGTTTGACTTGGCTTTTGCTGCGAGTGCGTTCGATAGCAAAGTCTGGAAGTTTGAAGACCCGAAACGCCTGTTTCTTACTGTTTCCCGTGCCCAACCATGTACTTCCTATCCTCCCGATGTTCTCTCCAAGGCCAGTAAAGTGACGGATCGAGCCCAGATAGCAGCTGGCCTCACCAAAAAGACAAAAATGGGCCTACACCTTAGACCGTGAACCCCAAGGATCTGTCCGACCTTCCCGTGCGAGAGCTGGCTGACCGCGTGGAGCAGGCCGGGCAATATCCCAAACAGAGTTCATAGATTTAGGGTTTGGGATTGGGCACATTGGGGGAAGGGCGTTTAGGGCTGAGGGTTTAGGGTCAAGGAATATCGATCTTGAATGCTGGAGACAATTCACACACCTGTACCGAAAGCAAAGGCTTGAATGTTTAAGCCCCACCTCCTGTGCCTTTCAACGAGCATGATTGAAACCATTGTATTGACCGGAAACTGGGGGAAACCCAAGCCCAAACCCTGGACCCGAACTTAGTTCCTAAACCTCACTGAGGTGAAAAAAGCCAAGTGCTCTGGACTTCATTGCCTCTAGCGATGCTGAAAGATTTGTGAGCGCAGCTTTGGGTGCGGGCGTGGCGGTTGTCAGGGTTGCGAATGTATTGGATTCATGTTCGATTCGCTAAGCACTTGGGCATAGGGCTTTGGGGTTTCGAGAAGGCGGGGTCACAGGGGATGTCTTCAAGCAAGGTATTTCATATAGTTCCACAAGAAAAGATGTCAGTGCTGTTCTTTGGCAATGGATTTTTGCTTGTTCTTGTCCAAAACCTCACGCCTTGCCAGACCTCCGGAGGCCGGTTCTCGTTTCATACCAGATCCTTCGTCAAGAAAGTTTCAGTGGTGTATCGCTAAAGCTTCAACCGAGCCGCGTGCGGTCGGGATTGGGGAGCCCTGGAGTGTACCACAGCCATGGAATGAGCGATTTCCTTTGTAAGTGTCAAACATGTCTCTTACCCGAAGCATTTGTGCAAGGTTCGCCCGAGGCGCTACAAGGGTCTGGAGAATGTTTCACGATTTCCCTGGAGATTTTAGTCTCGCTGCAGGGAAGGAGTCCCCATCACTTGCCTCGTACAGATTGTTCAGACCCGTACTCTAGCTGCTCCACTTGCTGCCATGGGTGTGGAGCTGGATAGCTTGGCGGCCACAAAACACCATGCATGCTACTCGGCAAAAAGCCAAGGCTTCTTGTTTCTTCGTGGTACCGGAGCCTGTAGCTTGTGATCCAGACTTTGTGTGTTGTGGCAGGATGCGTGCAGCTTACTCAATGACCCCCATAGGCAGAAAACCAGCTTTAGGCGGCATACAGTTCAACAGCTACTTCACGCCAACGGGTTTCAAGCAGGTTGCATACAAGCATTGCCGAAGCTCTGCTCTGCTACTGGCATTTTGCAGTGTGATGTTACTAAGCTTAGAGCTACACAGATTGCGCGGACAACAGCCATAGCCGCTGCACAACCCCCGCCGCCGCCACAACTGCCACCATCGGGACCTCCGCCGCCGCTGCCGCCGTTGCTGCCGCCGCCACAACCACCACTACCAACAACAGCACCAACTACACCAACAACACCAACAAGGCCAACGCGGCCGCCGCCGCTGCCCACGCCGCTGCCAGTGCTGCTATCACCATCTACCACCGCCGCCGCCGCCGCCACCGCACCCGTTCCCGCCGCCGCCTGTAATTGCTATTATCTGCTGCTGGTGCGGTGGTAGTGATGGATGCTGGTGGACGTTGTGTTTGCGGCATGTAGTGGCATATGCAGCATCAATTGTGGAATGAAAGGCCTTACGGGCCATTCCTTGATGCTTGCAGTTTCAATTGAACATGGCTTGCGGATGCATGATGGGGAAGGGCTATGCAATCTCTCGTTATTTCTGCTAGAAGCCAAATCAAACAGCAATCTTTTTTACTAGATGCATTGCAGTGGGGTCGACTTCGGTCATGAGGCAGCTCGACGATTCTCAGCAGACCTACTTTGCAAAACTGCATTGAAACTTGCTTCTCAATACTTATTCCTGCACGCGTTGCGCGCCCATTCATTTCCCCAGCCAGCAAGATTAATATTCTTGACGGATGCACGCTAGCAACGATGCCCTACGGAGACTGCGCAGAGGGCCCAGATTACGAGCACCACCACCGCCACCACCGCCACGACGGCCACCAGAACCACATCCAGCACCCCCAGCAGCGCCAGCAGCAGCGCCCGCACCAGCACCAGAACCGGCACCAGCACCAGCACCAGCAGCAGCAGCAGCAGCACCACCGCCACAACAACCACCATCGCCAGTGTTGCTTCCTTTTCTTCCACGACTGCTATTGCTTTCGTCCTGGTGCTGCTGATATAATTTTAGAGAGGCAGAGAAATATGCGAGACGGAGGGCAAAATTGCAAGAGGTTTGCATCTCCACATTTCTGCGTTAGATGCGACTTCCTAATCAGTACTTCTGTTGGAGCCACTTTCCCGGAGACGGACCTTCTAAAAAGAGCCCAATGTTCAAAACCCCTGGTTCTGAGGGAAGGAGGAGCTCTCCCGAGTATGTGTCGATCGCATCCTTCAGAGGAACAGCATCATTTTTCTCCCAGCTGATGCAGGCACCTCATTGCATTGTTGCTTCATGTTGTTCTTGTCTTTAAAGTCTTAACAGATGCGCTTATCTGCGGCTGCTGGCCAGTGAGCAATCCGCAAGCAAACCTTCCGGGTCAACATGGGCATTTCTGAGAATTTGGGCGTCACCTGCGTCCCCCAAGTCATACACTCCTAAAACAGGATGCCCAAAAAGTGGGCGTCACACAGAGGAACACCAGATGGCCCCAGACAGGCAAGCATGTGATGATGGCCCGCTGCGTTGACCGCCTCCGATTGGAAGCGGCCATGGAGTGTAACAAGGACACCCTTGGGGTTGGGGGTTCCACTATCCCAGAATTTGGATTTCCAGTATGGAGGGGTACAACATTGAATGAGTTCACTCTGCCTGTAAATGGTAAGAGGGCTTACGCCTTTGATTTGGCGGACTAGGGTTTAGAGTGAGTGTGTCTGAGATCAGAGTTCCCTCGGGACATCTTTTGAAGAACCCTGGCTGAGCTCCAGCATTTTGAGGCAGAGTCAGTTGAGGGTCGAAGACTTCAAGGAAGGGGCCGCTTTCGCTGCAACAACCCAAATCCATTATTTGAGGTTCGAAGCTTCAGTGCTAACCTGTCAAGTTCTGGGTTGAGCTAATATGCTCAAGCTGTAAAACCGCCAACCAAGATGACAAACCGGCCCAAATCCGACAAACATCAGTGATTTTACGACAGCCTGATTGGCTTGGGCCTCGCAGGGCTTTCCTACATCCCACGATCCGTACTCTAGCCCTCGATTATTTTCATGTGGCCTTACTGCATGTCACCCCCGAAATCAGCTCCTCCTATGAGCGTGGGCGCGTGGCGGCAGGCCATGGTGGTCATCCCAGAGTTGGTTCCGATGCAAACCAGACCGAATCTGTAGATTCCAGAGCCCTGCAGCCCATTTGTACTGCGGTTTGTAATGTGAGGATGTAGGCAGGCTGATAAAATGCAACACATACGGGGGGGTATTGTGTTGAGAGCATAGCAGGCTAATGGAGAATGCAGGAGTTTGCATTGTTCTCATTGTTGTGGGAAGCCAGTCAGAGTCAAAAAGCCCTAGGCCCCACATCTAAGCCCCTAAACCCTAAAGCCCAAACGTCCTGAGCCTTAGATTAGAAGCTAAATTAGGCTTCAAAAGCAAGAGAGCCTCCTGCAACCCGAAGCCTTCACCCTACACACCATGTAGCTTCTGAGACATTGTCAGGCTCTTGCAGCAGCACCTCGCGGGCAACCTGCGAGACGCTTGTCGTCAACTTCAGGTTCGGCTTGCCGTTCGGATTAGGGGTTAGGTTCAGTACCGGGGTGACTGCACTATGATGAGGATGCGGAGGAGATTGGTCGTACTGATGGCAATTTGCTTTTTGGAGCTTTTGGCACTGAGTTAAGGGTCTGAAGCACTGGGGTTCAGGAGTTGGGAGTAAGGGTAGGGGACTTATTGCTGTCAGGGTTGAAAGTTCTAAAAAGGAGTAGGTAGTGGGTTTAGGCTGGAGGCATCGAGTGTGCGCTCCGATTTGCGTCGAGTGTGCGCTCCAAATGCGTCGAGTGTGCGCTCATAGGTGTGTTTCGAAGCAGAATTTGCTGCAGTGGATGCAGATCGAGACCCTAAACCCTAAAGCCCTAAACTGTAAGCTCTAAACTCTAAGCCCTAAACCCTAATCCCAGTGCACTTAAAAAACCGCTAAAGCCTTTCAACCCGAACCCACAATCCTAAACCCTAAACCCTAAAACCCTGAAACTGTGAAACCTGAACCTAAACCCTAAACCCCTAAACCCCTAAACCCTAAACCCTAAACCCCTAAACCCTAATCCCTAAACCCTAAACCCGAAGTCCAGTGGGTCTTCTGAGCGGGTTGTGATCCTTGTTCCTGAGGAGGCCAGTGTACATGTCCAGCCAAGTGCCACAGGGCCAGGGAAGGTAGTTAGGATTTCGATTCATGCCCCACCGTAATTTTCCTACCGCTGGTGGCGAAAGCCATGCCCGTTTTGGGCTGTCAAGGCTTCCATTTGGCTTTTGCCAGGGGGGAGGAAATCCCCGTGGAAAGGGTGATTGTGGTTAAAACCAGTGCTACGGCAGGCGTAAAAGTCCGCTGGTTTAAGAAAAAAACCCGAAACCCTAAATCCTTAAAACCTGAAGCCGTAAAACCTGAACCTAAACCCTAAACCCTAAACCTTAAGCCCTAAACTGTAAACCCTAAACCCTAAACCCTAGAGCCATTGCACTTAAAACAACCCTAAACCCTAAACCCTAAAACCTGAACCCATGACCCTGAACCCTAAACCCGAAACCTCAAGCCCTCAAACCCTAGAACCGTACAACCTGGAACCTATACCCTACAACCCTAAACCCTAAACCCGAAACCCTAAACCCCTGATTCCGTAAAACCTGAACCTAAATCCTAAACCCTAAACCCTTAAACCCCTAACCCCTAAACCCTTAAACCCTAAACCTTGAACCCTAAACTCGAGGAGTGCGCACCGGATGCAAAAACAGTGCGCACTGGATGCTGATTTCGGAGTGCGCACTGGATGCAAATGGGAGTGCGCACTGGATCACCCTCCCGTTAGCCTGATCCTTGTTGTACATCTTTGAGATTGCAAAAGTAGCGTGTTCCAGGATTGTAGCAATAAAGGGTTCCTATGAATTTCCTGGCAGACATGAAGTGACATGAGAACAAACATAGCCGACGTGCCGTTTGGGAACCCGCATCGGCGCATCATGCCTGCAGTGGGGGGAGACACCGAAGACCAAGACTGAAGCCAAGCGTGCCAACCAACTCCTCCAAGCCCCCAGAAAACCAATGCCAGGACGTTCATAGCATAGCTTACATCAAATATATTACCAAAGGAGAGGTTATTTTAACATAGCAGGCTTCCATGTCTTGAATCCTCCAGGGGGTTGTGGAGCATGGTTTCTTTTTCCCAACATACGCCTGCCATGAGATGCTTTCCAGTCACCTTATTCATTCCCGTCTGGTATCCAGGCCCAACTTAAGCAAACCTTTTGCTCTGCGAACAGACGTAAAAAGTCCGAAGGGTTGAACAACAAATCAACTTGGAATTCAAGACATGCCCAGGTCGTGCAGCTGGGAAGGCATCAGCAGACATGGGGAAAGGCTGAGTGGGATGATTGTCTCGAACCTTGGCAGCACAATGAAAGTGGCAACTAACACAGGCATCTGAACTGTAAGAATATCGTGGTTCGGTGTCTGTGTCTCAGTATTCAGGTTTCTAGACTGTCAGGATCGGGCTTGGGCATATTTAGGCATTGAGTTAGAGGATCAGTGATTGCGGGTGCTTTCTGTGATCCTGGGTTTCAGAGTGCACGATGCAAGACTTGAAGCACCGCGCATCTTCGTAGCCGATCCAGCGACGCAAATGTAGCTAAGATCTAATCTATTGTCTCAGTTGTGAGTCTGAATTGGGTGTAGAGTTGTTGATTACCTTGGCAAGCTCTGCATCATGGTTGAACTAATTCGCACTGATGTCCAGTTGCAGAGATTTCATGTACCCCTGCGCGTGCAAGCTCAGGAGTCCAATGATGTGCTGACTGGGACGCCTGATATCTTTTATCGTGCGCTCACCAACGCGTGCCTGGTTTTCAATCTACTGGCAGGGCTGTCTAGATTTCGGTGAGCATTTTCAAGATGTGTAGATGTGTTGAGCCTTTGGCAGTCGGTGCCACAGTCAGTTTGGATCCCTTGGAGCAGTTCCGCTTGCCTTTTCTCGTTCCAGCGAGGTATCCTGAAAGAGCATTCCTAGCTGTAGCGTAGATTAAGTATTGAGAAAGCTATCATCGCCGCAACAGCAGCATCCCGAGTCACCAGTCTCAGTTGTTAGGTCAAATACGCACGCAAGGATTGCAAGAGCAAACTTCAGTGCGAACAAAGCTACAAGAACCAAACAAGACCTGAAGCCGAAAGCCCAAACCCTGGAAACTCAACCCTGAAGCGTAAGTGGGAAGCATCTCTCTTCTAGCGTCGTTGTGCTTGGGTCCAAAACCCCAAGAAAGGCATATCAGCCTGCGAAGCTTCTGCCTCCTGCTTTTTGATGACTGCCAGCATGCTGTTGGCCGCGATTCGATGCTTGACCCAACCAGCATGTCTGTCAAGAGTTAAGTCTTGCATCGAAAGCTTGTGACAAGCAGTGGGAAGTCAGAATGTGAGTGTTCTTTTCCAGTCAATGCATTGGATTAGATTGACGAGATGTGAACAAGCTTGCTCATCCCGTTTTCCTTTTTGCCATATGTGCCGTACCCAATCCTTGGACCTCCTCGTGAAGTGCAGCGTAAAGGGCTTCAAGTTTGCTTCACGCTATAACTGACGGCGAAAATGGTAGTCATTACACGAGCAAGAAAGCAAAACAGGTACTTGTGGCCCAACACAGTAACAGTTGCACCATAAGATCTCATTAGGACTTGCAATGCTGCTGTTCAAACATTTATCACATACGCTTCGGGTAAGATGACGCCAGCCTGGGGGCCCATTCCAGAAAGGCTGCATTCTTTCTGCACCCAAATCCTTCAGTCTACATGACATGTAACGGCCACAATGTTGATAATAGAGAATGAAAGCCTCAACTCAAGATCCTGACGGGAACAAGTTCTAACACATGCAGGCCCTGAAGTTGGAGCATTTTTGTCAATAGTAGGGAGCAAGAGGACATTCCCGGACGAGTCTTTTACAGGTTCTGGCTTTGTAGATATTGGTTTGCTTAGGGAGCTTGATGCGTGCTTATGTGTGCCAACACCTTAAACATTAGACCCTGAACTCCAGCGTCCCTAGGATGGCTGGCATCTGCAAAGATGTGCTGCAACCTTTCCTCGCAGGCTAATCCATCAGTTCTTTAGCTCGGACACATTGGGAGGACCTTTGTTTTTCTTGTTTATCCATGTTCGTTCCCTTATGAGGAGTACTGTTTTCCTCATTATTGTTCTTGTAATAGAAGTGGTGCGGTTACTCAGTACGGCACTCACCTGCAATGTTATCAGAACAATCCTATTGCAACTATCATTTTCAAGTCTTTTCATCCGTTCTTGTTTTGTTGTACGGGGTATTTAGATGCTTGCTCTTGGCATTCTTAGCACTTGTTGCTGTTATCATTGTGACTGCTGTTGCTATAGCTGTTGCTGTCAGGAACTCACACGGCAGCTACAACTAAGAAACTTCTAGGTTTAGTAGTATCATTGCTGGTGTTATGTTTGTGATGCTAATTATTCATTTCGACATTTTTGCAACGAGTATTTTCTGACAACTCATAAGAAGCACTGTTGCCATTAATATCATCTTCGTTGTCATTGCCGTTGTTCTTAGTCCTAGTACCATTCCTGTCAGGATTCTCTTGCCTTTTTCGCATGGATCATTTGACTGGAAAAATGTAAATATCGAGCTATCACACGAAGCATCATCACGTTTCAATTCACGGATCGAGCTCCTGCTTGAAGCATGCTCGCACTTGCGCTCGAGATCGTGCTCTCGTACGGAGTGTCCTCACATTTCGTTCGAAATCGAGCTCTTGCGTGAAGCATCGTCACATTTTGACACACGGAATCATGTTCGCACAGGGGGCATCAGCACACCATGGCGTGAAACTGTGCTGGCCACGTGAAGCAGCCGAGCATTTTGGCCAGAACTTGCGCTCTCATGTGGATCTCCCGCGTATTCTTGCTGAAGCCGTGCTCTCGCACGGAGCGTCATTGCATTGTGGATCACCCCAGGCCAAAGAAACCAAACAAAAAGCTCTCAAATAACCTCCGGACTAACTGAAGTTGGTTTGTAGAAAAGGAAAGTTTTTGTTGTACCGAACATTAGCCCCAAACACCGCATACCCAAGCGGTCCCTATAAAGCAACAACGTCCAAAGAATCCTCACTACATCGTGTATCCAAAGCCTTTGAACTTGAGGCTGTTAAAGCTCATAGGTCCGACAGGGACACCACAATGCAGGGGGTTTGACACGCAGGGTCGCTCAATGTACGACATCATGGCATTCTCGAAGCTGCATCTAAAAGATTCTTCATTGAAACTCAGCGCAGTATTTTTCCGTACTCAACTCAACATGCCAAGCAAAAAGCAATGAGATCTGGCGTTGGCCGGCAATAGTGATTCCAAATGGGGTCATAGTTCTGGCACATACTTATACGGTCCCGAGTGCATTGAGCTCGCAGCAATAGCTGTGCAATCCCTTGGGATTTAAAACCAGACATGAGATGTTGTCAGCAGTATGGTCCGCTGTGGGATTCCCTATACTACTCGCGACTCTTCGTGCGGCTGCTCGAAACCTCAGAGAACACACTCAGGGAAGCCAGCTCCCACAACCGTATCACTTGCTCCCACAACCCCCATATTCCTGGGTTTAGTGTTTGGGATTGGGTCTGGGAGCCTGCCGTCACTCGTTGCCTTGGGCAAGCCTGCTTTACCCCCCTTCTCCACCACTTTGGGGTTTGGAATTTAAGAAGTCAGGCCGCTAAGTCCTTCAACTGCACACCTACATCTTCGATAAAAGAAGACCCAACTCCCTTGAGCTCCTGTGGGTAACGCAGTCTCTCAAATTCCAGTGATGACGTTCTTGCCTGAGCCATACGTCAAGAATAAACCAACAAGCCTCCATGCTAAACCACAGTCTAAACCTGAACCCTCAATCCTAGGCCAAGACTGCTCACTGCAACCGTAAACCTCATGACAAGTTTTCCTTAACTCCTTAGAAATCCTAAGGGTGCTCACATTCATTTGAGAATCCTACACGGGACATCTCAACCTGTTCCCCAAGCTGACAGGTGGTGGATCAATTCGCGTGGCTGGGTTCACGTCGAGCATCTCAAAGGAGCGGGGGGGCTTTGCAACATGTGGGTCCAAAATGCCGGCCGGCCTTTGTGCAGAGATATAAGGTTTGAGAGGGGTATATGCAAACTTGAGCCTTACGGCGTTTAGCAGAATTCAGTGCTCTTCTGGGGGACCTGCAAGGTGGCCCGATGTTCCATGTTGAATTGGCAGGCGCTTCAGGGTGTCAGGTATCAAGGTTTAGGCCTAGGCTCAAGCTTCATGGTTCAGAGATAAGGGTTACGGGTGTTTAGGGTCCTAGGCCCTAGGTTCAAATTGTACGGATCCTTCAATAGGCAAAGAGGCAAAGTAGGAGCAATGACTTCTTAGAAGGCTGCATTTTTTTTTTGCGAGACCAGAAGGATCCGAGTAATTGGTGTCTAGATTCGAAGGAGGACCCCAACGTAGCTTTAGGGGAATCCCATATTCTATTTGTTGAAGGATGGCAGCAAAGGCTGATTTCAAAATTTGAGGCATGGAGCTGTCAAAATGAGGATGCCTCTATTCGTCCAAAGCAATTTAATCCTTCTTACAAGGAGCTCAAAAAGGGATGGTTGACTGACCACCTCTTCCATTTTTTGGATACCTGGATACCTGAGCTTCACAGAAAATTGGATAGAAGCCAAAGAAGTGTAGAAACAAAAAGCTCTGCCATTGCTGTGCCGAATTTCACAGGCATTTTGCTAGATCGATAGTCCAACGCTGCGCAGCGGAAGAACGAGCGGCTTACTATGTCCAGCCACGAGAATTTCCTTGAGCTTCCAACCTTCATAATCATCATCTGATGAGTCCATAACGCATGCTAACATTGGAGAGATCTGGAGAGAGTACGTGAGGGTGAGGTCAGGCGTCAAGAGCCTCAACATGCAAGTGCTCCTGTCTGAAGTTCATTTTGCAGTTGATTAAGGAGACTTTAGCCTAACAGCATAAGCTGAGCAGATTACCTGTAGCAGTAAGATGCTTGGGAGGCGAGCTTGGACATGGGAGACGAGCAAATGCAGAACATGTGCCTTGTCAGAGGAGTGAGGACACGTCTGATTGGTGCTCCCCCCACCCATGCCATATCTCGAAACTGCGGCTCAAAGCCTTATGCCTTGACCGCAGTTAATTCAAGCCACAGGAAGTTGAAGGTTGCCTTGGGCATGTTGCGGACAGCGCACGGTGGTAGACGCTTAGTGGACCAGGATTAAAACTTATGGCTCTCATCTGAAGAGAGAGTTATTCAGGGGCTCCTTGCATGCTGGTCCTGCGGCTGAAGCGGGCCACATTTCCCACCAAACTGTGCTGGGTGTAGGGGCGATTGTTACCTGCATCACTTGCTGTGAGACCCTACCGACCTTTGCGCTTGGCCCTAGCACTGCCCCGAGCCCCAAGATATCGTTGCAACCTAAGTTGCAAATGCTGGGATTTGGATCTCCTACCTACCCTTGGCCTTTATGGGGGGACTAGAAGGCTCTAAGTGCGATGGCTGAGGCAGCTTCTCCAAGAAACACTTTGCGCCAAACTCTTCACGCCTGCCGAGCTAGATGAGGGGAAAGGCGTCTGCGTGCGGGACGCTACCTTCGTGCCTGTGTCTTGGTGGAAACAAATCCAAAAAGATCAGGTGCCTTTGGATATTCGCAAATAAGAGTTTTTCAAGCAACCTGAAGACGGACTGCTTTGCTGAGAAACCGTCCTTAGGAGTACATATTGTCGTTCCAGGGATGTCGCTGTTTGATATGAATCTGGTGCGGTCATGATCTTCTCATGCCGAAGCATGACGCGGTGGACATCTTCTGAACAATCTCCGTCGTTTAGTGCACCCATTCGGAAACTGTAGATCTGCACACAACGTGGCACGGGCTAGCGGCAAAAGGCAAGACACGCGAACTCATGGGTATTTGTTCACGAGGATTCGCCTAAAAGGTGCCGGGGCACTCAAAGAGCACTGCTGCTGCTGCTGATTGGAAAAATCGACTAAAGGCTCCACCTAAAATGTCCTTTCGCAATCGCTACAGTGTCCCCATGCAATCCACAGTTATCATGCAGCCCATGAGGATATCGATATTCTTACAGTGGGATGGTGGACAGTAACATGATAATTTGCAGATGCTTCTCGCTCTCAGGTTGCAGTGCCCCCCAATGGAAAGGAACATCAGGCATGTGGCCAATTTCTGCAAAGCTGGCTTCGGATGCTGGGCCTTCTTTGGCCAGTGTGGGAAGAAGGTCTACCGCAGGGATTTCAATGCCTCCTTGTAAGAGCTTATGAGGCTTTCTAAACACTCTGAGTCCTAGTCCTAGTTGGCTTCTACTATTGATATGACCGGTAACCCACAGCAAGTGTAGAAAAGCGGGCGGGGCTACAGGCTTTGGGGAGGAGGGGCTTGAGGTTTAGTGACTAAAGTGTTAGGGATCTCCGGGTAGATGAGCTGAGTCATTGAGGGAAGGTTGTGGAAGTGTTTTCTGCCGAGAGCCAGCATGCAAGTTCCAATGATTTGGTTGCTGCTTTCAACCTCGGAAGCATTCCCGTAACATTAGTTGTTGACCCTTAAAAGTGAATTCTGGGTGTGAGATTTCCTGTGGAAATTGTTAAGGAAATTGGAATGCGCGATCTATACTGCATCATTTCTCGATTTCGAATTCCTGTGAACCCCAAAGCCTAAGTCCTTACTTAGAGCTCTGATCCTGTCTAGAGACTGCAGGAAGCGGGGGGAGATAATAGGTCGCAACCGGAGAATTTTAGATTCGATCTACTTCGCAGCGCAGCTTATGCCTGTGTCGAGTTCCGGAGGAGTGTCAGACCTTGTTCCCAGAAGGCTGACCTTGCACGCCCAGGAACGAACTACACCAGCGGTTCGTCAAAAGGCCACGCGGGGCGATTGTTTTGGAATCAACGAGTTCAATGCTTTATTGAACACGTTGTGTTGTGTAGGTGCAGTATGAGGCCCACACGAAGCTTGAGTAGGTTGAGAGTTGAAGGGCTCCTTTCACTGAGAAACTCTGCATGGTTTTGCAGGTTAAATGACAGGTGACATATGAGAGTCGTCCGCCTCAAAGGTCTCCTGACAACTTAAAATCAGCCAACTATGAGGATGCAGGGTGGCCTGACACCGTGGGGAGCATCACAGCTTGAGTGGTTTCCGATTTTGTTAGCTTCAATGCCCCTTTGATGCCCTGCTTGAAACAGAAGTTATTGAGAACAGTCTGCTAGCCTCTGCTGCTGTGTTGCTTCGTCCGTTCTCTTATAGGTCAACTTATCTGGGTATCGTCTTTGATCGGCGTCCGAGGTTATTAAGTTCGCTCCCGAATTTTTCGAGTACATGAGGATGAGTGGATGGAGTTGTGTAAAGGGCTGGTTTCACACGAGGCTCGAGTATGCGGCTGATTCCTAGTGTTGTAGTTAGCTTGTGTTGCAATTCTAGTCGCCCCGCTTCGACGTGAGGGGTGCGAGATATTTCTCGGACGAATGGCGCTTTTCCCGCCAAACATTTGAGTTTCAGAGCTTCTTTAACGCGCTGCTGTGCTGTGTGTCTCTTGAGGAACGACCCCCTACAAAGCAGGCAAGGAGACCCGATGACTCTGAGACATTTCCATGATTTACATAGTTCGTGGAACTCCAAATTCGTTGAGCCTTGAGGCAGAAGGTAACACCAAGAAAATGGAAAGCATCATCATCACGACGAAAAGACTGCAAGGAAAGCCACAAGCTTGCATTACTTGCAGCTTTGTTTGCTTGAGTCCGCTTGTGCAGGCTAGGCTCAGCAGCCGAAATCAAGAACATCCCCCGAATCCACGGCCAGCTTGTCAAAGTCTTTGAGGAGCTCGGCAGAGAATCTTGCTCAGATCTGGCTGTGTCAACATGGGAGCTTTCGGTTGTGAGAGTCTAGAGTCTAGGGTTAAGTAGCAGGAGGATTTGAACTATTGAAATGTGGGACACTCGATGCCTCGGCAAGAATGCTGCAAGCCAATGGAGTGCATTATGAGGGTGATGTAGGATTCCATGTGACGCTTGTCATCGGCTTGGAAGGGTTTATGACGGGTGTTGCTGCGCAAACTAGATAGGAAGTCCTGGCGCTTTGGGGGTGTACGAGACGAGCCAGTTTCTCGAAATACTCAACTACTCGAATTTACCCGTCAAAGGAATACGCGATGTAGGTTGGGTAGGCTGCCCCAGTTCGCAACATGAGCCTGGTTTGCATGTATCAGCTTGCTGCAGGTTCGTGACTTGAGTCAGATCAAGATTCGTATGCCCATGATGACTTTTTTGGTGCGCATGAGAGCTTGCAAGCTTACGTTCGCAGAGGCTTTGGAAGACGATGGCTCATGTAGCAATTATAGTAATCAGTAAACGCAATAATGTCTGTAATTTCAGAGTGGATGTACAAGAAACCCAGCTTCTGCCACATAGCTGCGTATCAGACTAATTTACCAAAAGGCGAGGAATTCCAGCCGCACTAGCGGCAAAGATTGTTACAAGCTTCTCAGCACGAAAGCCTCAACCAACCCAAGGACGGGTTCGTTTTCGCCGTCAAGCATAGCGTGGCCCCGCACCTGGAGAGTAAGATTTCGAGGCTCGCGACCCACAAGCCTTAGGCTTCGCAACCTCTATGGGATTTCACGCAGTTTTGGGCTTCGGATTTTTCCATGTCCTGGCTATGTAGGAACCTGGATTCTAGATGAACTGGAAAGCTTTGTGTGTGCAGTTATGGTAGCACTCGCAGAAATCAGCAGTCTCACCATGTGGTTGCTTTGTTCAGTAGGGACAGTGCTTTCTTTCTGGAAGACTGGAAGACTCCTTGCATGCTTCTGAGTAAGATGCCGTCTATCATGCGTGGTATTTCTTCCTTTCAGGGCCCGCCTTTCGATTTGTTGCAGAGGGCTCCGATCCATCCTTTGAACAATCCTTTGACCTTGAATCTCCAACCCTGATTTTGCTTCTCCACTAGACCATCTTTCTGCAATCGCCTGTAGATGCAGAAGACTAGATCCCCGACGATGAGTGCTGGACTTGCAAAAGCCCTGCGTACAAGTCAGATCTCCGCCCGGCCTCCGGTGATGATTTGGAGTACAAAGCTTGATGCCATCCTCGGACAGTTGCCAGTCATGTGTGAGTCCCTTGCAACTCGAGCCCTTCACGAGCATAGGACTCTCCCTTTCAAGGAGTCTCCATTTCTGGCCCAGAGTATTTCATCACCTGCCGCTATGGGAGGCTTGAGCGGTATGGGCAGGGCCAGCGCAGACACTTTGCTGAATCAGGCAGGTTTTCAGGTTCATCGAGCCTTTAACCCTAAAGCGGGGGTTCGAGAAAGTGCCGGCATGGGCGGCAGGCTGCGACTAAGTTCCCTCTTGCAAACCAGTACTAGTAGCTTGAGTAACATCGTTATTGCTGTTCTCCATACCCCTATACCGGTCTACTATGTAGGCAACTACAGAGACGGCAGATTGAGTTTGGCTTGGGTTGGAGGGAGTCATTTGAAGGAGGATAGGTTTGCTCGGGTTCTGTGTGATTTTGGGATTGGGGTTTAGGTTTTGGTCGAAGGGTGTTCGGGTTTAGGTTCTTGGTGCAGGCTTTCAGGTTTTCCAGGTGTAGTCATGGCACAATGTGCGCGACTCATGCAGAGAATGGTTCTGATTTCTTGCTGTTTTGGACGGCTGAATGACAGGATGTAGGTTTCTGTTTCGAGTGGTGTTTGGAGCAGCTGGCAAAGCGCCTTTTATGTGGAACCTCCGTGTGACATCTAGAGCTGCTCATCCAGTAATCACACTGCAATCAGTCTTACAAGCATGAGACCCAAAACCTCCAAAGGCTCGATCGAGGTTCTGAAGCTACCAACAGCTTCCCTTGATGTTGGGTCTGAACAGCGTAACTCGTTCACTCCTAAACCCTAAGCCCGAGCACCCTCCCCAAGCCGTCGGCACCCCACGTACCATTTGGAAAGCACAGTTCCGCAGAGATCAAGCATAGGCAGCGCAGTGCCTGCTTAGAATCTGGATCTCAATCCTGAAGCCGTAAACCCTGAAACCTCGAATCCACAGAGGGTTCGGAGTCCCAATGCCTTCAAGCCCCAGACCCTGAAGCGTGCTCCATGACTTAGGAGACGATGCAGCGGCCTTGAAGAAATTGCTCCCCACGCTGCAGTCCATCATGGACTCGGCTGCGCCCCTTGAAAGAATGACGTGGCGTGAAGGACAAGAATTTGTAGTTTCGGGCTCTGGGGCTAGGGCTTCAGGATTCTTTAGAGCCAGGACAAGAAGGTGCAGAGTTTTGCTCCTCGTGTTCAGGATCTATGACGTTATCTGCATTTCCCAAAGCACAAAAAGTGGACTTGGGGCAAGCATGCTGTTTCCACAGGTGCTACGCGACAAACTCTGTTTTTCTGAAAGGGATCATTGGGGTTGTCGTCACGGTGGGGTCGCTGCTGAGAAAGGCTCCAGGTCCTAAACTTGTGAACCTACCGCATCTCAAATCTTCACACCTAGTGGTTCTGCCCACTGTGCCCATTGCCCCTCGCAGCTCCATCGCGCAGTTTTGTCCTGAAAGCTAAACCGCGATGCTGAACTCCGCAAGAGGTAGGTTTGGAAGTCCCTTCGGATTATTTTTGTGCCGAATCAGCGCCCAGCTTTTTTAAGGTATCTGAGAAGTTTACACACACGCATTGTCATTATACGACTCAAAAATGGGTTTGAAGGATATCTCCCAATGGGAAGCCTCAAACACCAGACTTGGGAGTGGGAGGGGGGGCTGAACATGATGCTCCCTTCTTGTGCTGTGGGATCCTTTTGAAGAAGAGTCCTGAGGTACCCCGAATTAAAAACCACACGGAAGCCCAAGTCCTCAACCTTAAACCTTCAATCTGCAACTCTCCAAACCCTGAAAGCCTCAGCTGCGAGAACCCAAGCAGGTCAGACTTGCCGGCGTGTGCTCAAGAGCACGGTCTGGATTGGAATGCCCTGCCGAAGCTCTCGGCGAAAGTTGAGAAGCTATTGGGAATTCTCGTCGAGGATGCCGGGAGATTTTCAGGGGTTCGGGTCGGGGTTGTGTGTGTCAGGTTTTGGTTTTCAGTTTCGTTGTCGCCAAACATTGTCCGGGACTTCTTGCTTGTACAAGACTGGGTTGTCAATAGGAATTCTGAATCCAAGCTGAGCACATCAAAGCCCAGCCTTAGTTGCGGTGGAAAATTTGGGTGTGTGATAAATTCAGAACGCTGGCTTCCTTGTGTCCCACCTCACATGGTTCCAAGTTGAGCTTCTCGCAGCAGTCCCAATATCATCCTGAAGAGGCAGTAAGTTTGTAAAGTCAAGTCTGGTGACTCGATGCCATCGGGTCATGGAGTTTGTGGCCCTCAACTCAGAAGCACCTGGGCCCCCGCCCCCCAATCGATACAACAGAGAAGAGGGACGACATTGGTACAGCTATTCCTTCCAAAACGTTAAGGAATCTTCATTAACGCAGTGGTGACCTCAACCTCTTAACCCTAACCCCTGGACAGGGACACGTATCCCGAAACTTCTTCTCCCCCAAGCTGAAAGCCCTCAAAAGCCAGGAGCTGCCAAACACCCCGAGCTCATCGCCCAGCTCCTGCCTGGTACTTGTCGAGGAGAGCAGGGATGGATAGGGCCAGATGTGCAAAGAAGAGGGATGCAAGCGCTTGAGCCTAGGTCTTTATCTGAGCTTCAGAGATGCCTAGTGATCTAGCGCAACGCCGGCTTCATCCCAACAAGCCTTATGCGACCTTCTCCTTTCAGGGACCCTATAGTGAGGTTAAGAGGTTGACTAAACTACACAAATATTTTGATGGTGTTTTCTAGAAACAGATCAAGCCACCAAACTTCGGTGTCCCTTACAGCAGCATGGTTGGATCAGGAGACTTTGATGCTGCAACCTCTAGCATATCTCCTATCTCAAGAATTGCAACTGCCTGGATTCACGCAAGCCGCCCGAGCAGCTTGTGACGCGGATTGCCAGTAGCCCTTGTTAACAGTTCGGTGTCATATCTTGTTTATTCAGCCCTCTGATTATCGCGAAGAAGGTATTGAGGAAACAAGTGTTGTGAAGTTTCGAGTGTCAAGTAGCGGCTCAGGGTGTTGACTTCGGCTTCCCGGTTGGTTTCTGAATCCGATCATAGAATGAAGCCGTGTGTTTTTTCTATGGGGATTCCGAGAGCCTAGGTGGAGCTACGCAGGAGGAGAAGCATGAAGCGAAGCAAGGATTCCGTACGCGTGACTGCGCTGCTGGGCAAAGGTTTGTTGCCTTTTCGCAGGAATTTGGTGGGAATGTCTTGTGTATTGGCAGTATGTGAGATTTACATGCGGTTACATACGACTGCAGGGATGACGGAAAGCGCCGGGAGGGCAGCTTGAGTATTGCTGGGATTCAAAAGTTGTGGGCGCAGGGGGGTTGTGGGCAGACCACACAGCGGATTTGCAGAAAATCGTCTCGGACGGATTTTAGGAGCTTTGGGAAGCTAAACCGCACCAGTGGATTGGTTTTGCGGGGTCGCCCGAGCGGACATCCTCGTGGTGGTTTTTGCTCGGTTTTTGCTCGTGCTTTGAGAAACCCTCACATCGAGGCTATTCTGGTTTCAACACTGCAAGCCGGTTTGCCGAATTGTGATGTCCTGGTGCGGTTTTCCGCATACAAGACAGTGCAGCCTGCCCAACAACTGAGCATGTTGATTTCGTATTTTTTTTGGGGAAGGATTAGGAAGGATGTCTTGGCAGTGGCTGTAGGTATGTTCTACGTATCCATGTAAGCCTCAAGTACAGGAGTGTTTATGCATTCATGTGAGCCTTTGTGTTTCCCCATGTATCTCCAAAGTAGTGCTGACTCCCCCACATGCCAATGTGGTATAACGCTGCTTGTTTCTTTCAAGAGACGGAACTGACCTCATCAGGCAGTCACATTTGATGGCTGCGGAGCTTGCTTCCGCGGCCGATGCCAAGGCAAGTCTTTTTTTGATATCTGGAAATGCATCAGGATTTAGGGTTTAGGGTTTCGGGATATCTTGTCCACCAATGCCAAGCTTGTTGTATGTTTTTGAGGTCGAAGGCTCCTATCTTAGATTACTACCTTTTTTCGAGTAAACCCAAATGCAACAGCGCAGTCTCCATTTCGATTTCATTAACTAATCGTACAACCAACCCTGCCATCATTGAGCATACGGATATGGATACAGGATGATACAGACAGGGATACGTCAGCTTCATCTTGCAGGCTTCTTCTTATCAAGCCGAGTGAGCCTATTCGCCAGGTCTTCTGCTTTGGGAATGACCCTGAGAAGGCGCAAAATTGCTACCGGAACATGATTCTTGGCTTGATTTTCTGAGCCTTTCCCCCGCTACTTTGGAGATTTGAAAAAGGAAGCAGTATCCCCTTTCAAGCCCATATAGTCGCACAGTTGAAATACGTGTGACTTCCGCAAACATCGCTCTAGACGCTCCAAGCATCGCTCTAGACACCAAGCTCCGAACCCGAACCCCAAGTCCAGAATGCTGAGCCTGAACTGTAGAGTCTAAGCCCCAAATGTGGCTCCAGTTCCTCGGGGCCTGGGAGCCTGAACAAGCCAGGAGGGAGTCCTAGAGCGAGTATTGGGCGTACTGGGTTCTGTCCAACCACTTTGGCCTTTGCCCGGTCTGCAACCCCAGCCATCGCCATCATTTAGATTTCTTGCAGGAGTGCAGTTCAGGTACCTCACAATTCATAAGTTATCTATTTGTTGTCAAGGGATGGCATGCATGACACTGCATAGCACTTCAGGCTCCAGCATCATCCTGCAGCAATCCGCTAATTTCACAGCTGGTTTGGTCGTTTGTCCTGCCGCGCATTCGGTAATGAACTCAAGACTCAGGAGCAGGGAAGTTCACGGTCTGGGTCCGTGATTCCGAAACTCGTATCGTCCTAGTGCAAGGAACTGGATGTCGACCTGCTGAAACTATCGAGTGTTTTGACAGTTGCCTTTGAGCCACGCACAAGCACATGAGACATTCAGGTTTCATTTTACAGGTGTTTATGGTCTGAGAGCACTACATTTGCTTTACTTGACTCCGGGAGAGATTGTGAGGATCTCGTTGGCAAAGAGGCCTGAAAGTGTTTTACGTGATGAGGATCAAGAGCTTCCTGGCTCCCAATGATGTGTTGGTTTTTCCTGGCTTTTGGAGTTGTTTTGTGTTTTGACGGTAGTGATATCGTGCTGGCGTGCGGGCTCTATGCCCCCAAAACCAGTCTTGCACACTTTCGGCGGAGAACGATTGGATCCCCATTCATCCTACCTGAAGATGCCTCAGACGATGAGGACCCGTATCTCAACCCTATAATTCCGATTCTTGTGGACAATACATGTGGCATCACAAACACTGGACTTGAAGTTCCGATTCCAGAGCCGCCTCAGCTTTGCCAGGTTCAACCCCCCGAAACTACCTTGTTTTCCTGTTGAGGGCTTATTGTTCAGTGTTTGGGGTTGAGGAGTGTGGTGGTTCAGGGTTTCGTCCTTATGGAACTGTTTTGGGGTCTAGAGTTTGGGATTCAAGGGTTCAGCATATTATGGCGTGTTTTGTCGTCCCACCACTTTATGATCATCTTCATCAGACTCATGCGCGAAGCTTTGTTTTCAATGCTGCTGCTGTCATTGGTGCCAGGCACAGCCGAAACCTTGCTTTGCCCACAGGTGTTGACCATTGCATCTACTACCCCAATGCTCTGGTGGACACCCCACCTTACAGATTTGAGGGGTCAACATCATTTTGAGGTTTCAAAGTGGTGCAAGATTCCCCCCATCCCCTGTTCTGCAAGGAATGCACTTGTTGCTGCTGGCATTGACATTGCTGTTTTCTTTGCATCAAGTTTCTCGTTTTGATGGTAAGTCCATTCCCGATCGGTTCTCGATTTTCTGTGGCATGACCGGGCCTGTGGACCTGAGCATAGACCCTGAAATCTAAGTTCGTGACTTTGTCTGAAAGGAACCAATGAAGGCAAACTCCTCATGCCTATATCACCCTCCCGACCAGGCTTGAGGGTCCTGCGCAGAAGACAGCTCGGCGGGACCCCGTCGGCGCATGTATTGAAGAGGACACTGGCTTGATCAATCTGCGGCATGTCTGAAAGTAAGGTGTAGGTCAGGCATATAAAGCATACACATATTTCCAATGCTCCCGGACAATCCTGATATGATTTCTTCACAGTCCGAAACGCGAGGCAAGCTTACCGTGGCCACTTCTGTGTGCGCAATTAGCGGTCCCTCACCTATAGGCGTGCATGCGGTGTCAGGTGGTAGTGCACAGAATGAAGATCATACCTTGTCCTGTGAAAGGTCGAGAAACCTGTGAAAGTCTGGAATGCTCGCCATAGGATGTCCTGACTTACTGGCCTTTGGTGATCAGCAAAGCTTTCAAGGGGTAAGGAAGCCCTCGTGCGAAGAGTCCATTTTTCCAGCTTTAGACGCTTCAAACTCAGGTCCAACGGCCGCAATATCGTCTATGAATACTGCGCCAAGGCAGGACCACAGAAGTATTTTGTGAAGTCAGCGTTTGTGTCAGGCAAATAGGTATCTCGGTGGGCGCTGAATTCCATCAGCAACACCAATCTCAGGTCCTCCGACGTAACTACCCTGTGGAGGAGCTCTTCAGACGTGGTGCCTTACCGTTGAAGGGTCATTGAAGCAGTGGGAAAGCTTGTTATGATTTTTCCCTTGCCCTTTCCAATTCCAATGCTCATCTTGGCTACCAAGAGTTGCCATCGCTCATGCCTCCTCATGCCTCGTCTTTGCCAGAGTTCCAGTATGACCAGGGCCTCTGCTTCCTAGCCTTGGTGCATGTTGATTCGACCTGCTTTTGTGCCTGCGGCTGCTGCTGCTGTTGCAGCAGATGTTGTTGTTGCGCTGCTGTTTCTCATGTTGATTTCTCTCTTTGCCTGGTCTTGGAGGTATGCTTATGTTGGTTTGTGTATATGTGATGATCATCCTGCAGTTAAACTGCCGGCATTCGTGACTATTGCTTCATGCTTTTGTTCCCCCATCCCCCTACCCCCTAAGGCCTTACAGACCCTAGACTCTCATGCTGAACATGCTAATTGCGATGATGCTTGCATGGCTAATGATCTCCGGAGGTACTTCGGGGATTACGAGCGTCAGCTATCCGACGCCGGAGGGCTTTGCGGCCGCAAGGGGATGACCTCTGAGATGGGAAAGTGTTGTGGGAGGATGTGCGAGGATGTGGGAGTCGTGTATGGTTGTGTGGTCTGAGGCTTTCTTGGGTTTTTTGGGGTTGGCTTCTTCTCCAAGTCGGCCCACCCCATGTTTCTACCTCATGAGATTTGGGATGTGATTAATGTGCCCAGTCCCATAGATCACAGGTGCCTGATCAAAGGTCTAGCACCACCACAGGAAGGAGTGTTGATCACAGCCCTGGAGCATTCGCCTTTAATCCTTCTAGCCTGCAACTTCCGAACATCATGGGCCAGGCGTTCAGACGAATTAGGGTTCCTAGGATTCCATGGTTAGACCGCAGGCATGCAAAGAACTTTGGGATTCTGTCTGCCGAATGGAGCCAGCAAGCTTTTTTCAATTCTTAAATCTAAGAAGCAGAAGTATTCTGATGAGAGCAGCGAGGCTGGAAGTACGTGACCCAGAAAGACGTGGTGACTCGCTGCGGCAGTGACGCTTGGTGGGATTGGTTTCCAAGCTCGGGACACGGTTTGCTTTGGTGGTCTTCGGTATGGCGCTACTGCTTCTACGGCTCCTGCCCCTTCTCCGATTTCAATTTCGTATACTGTCATGACCAGCTACCTCTTCTGCTTCTTTTTCTTTGTGAGTCTGCAAGCCCAACCCGTCCACGCCCAAGAGGCACCTCGAGGGGATTGCTGGGGCTCTGCATTCCTTGTCTTGGGGCATGTCGAGATTCGAAGCGGTCTCTAGGATTTCACTCTTAAACCTTGGGGACTAGGATCCTTTTGGCGCTTCAAGGCACGAGGTTTTGGCTTCAACCAATGGGAAGAACGGGTGAACAGAGGAGGTACGAGGCGGTTAGCGGCGGAGCGATGCAATCCGAATACAGAGAAAGAGTGGGTAGACCAACATCTAGCCAGGGCAGCTGCAAATTTTCAGTCCAGATACTGCGCTACTTATCACTTGTAACTTGTAACCCCATACGCAAACTCCACGACGGGAGGAATTCAGCACGCTTGGCCTTAAGATTCCAAGGTTGCAAGGCAAACACCTCTCTACACACTCTTTGTGGCCCTTGTGTTTATAGGGTGCTGGATATGTCGGTGGTTTGATATTAAGGTTTTGGTGGCGGTGGTGGTGGTGGTG